>ML783654.1:627257-647325 GCA_009831015.1 Picea engelmannii
TACTAGAAGGACCAATCCTAACATCTATAGAGAGAATAATGCTCCTTCTTCTAAAACACCTCAACCTACAAGGTTGACACCTCAACAATTGGAGGAAAGAAAAGCAAAATGTTTATGATTTAATTGTGACAACAAGTACAGTAAGGGACATAAGTGTGGTGAGAATAAATTATTCTACATAGATTGTGAAGAGGAAGAAGAACAAGAACAAGAACCATCTCAAGATGAAAAGGTAGAAGCAATTTCATCTGAAGAGTTGACTCCCACGATATCATGTAATTCATTGGCTAGAATTAGCACTCCTCAAACCCTCAAGATGGAATGATACATCAAAAATAAAAAGGTAATAGTCCTAATTGATTGTGGCAGTACTCATAATTTCATTCACTATAAATTAGCCAAAGATCTCAATTGATTTGTATATCCAGTGCCAGAGTTTCAAGTAATGATTGTAGATGGAGGAACTATCAATTGCTCAGGAAAATGCAATAAGATCAATCTTACTATGGGGGAATATGTAATGAATAGTCTAATGATTGCTATACCCATGGGTGGTGCAAATGTTGTACTAGGAATCCAATGGTTACAATCATTAGGAACAATGGCTTTTAATTTTCAAGAACTTTTCATGAAATTTTCATTGGAAGGAAAATAAATTGAGTTAAGAGGTATCACAGGGAAATCTGGTAAGGTGATAAGCTCTAATGACATGGAAAAATTATTGAAAAAGGGGCATCAAGGTGCTATTTCACAACTATGCTCACTAGATGTTCAAACATCTAAGCCATCTATTCCTCAAGATCTCCAAAGGATCATTGATAATCATTCCAAAGTATTTGAAGATATTCCCAAAGGTCTTCCACCCACTTGAAATCATGATCGTGAAATTCACCTAATTCCTAGGAGTGTTCCTCCTAACATTAGGCCATACAAATACCCTTATGCCTAGAAGAGTGAAATTGAGCGCATGGTTGAAGAAATGTTAGAGCCTGGCATTATTAGACCTAGCCAAAGTTCTTACTCTGCACCAGTGGTAATGGTATTCAAGAAAGATATCTCATGGCATATGTGTCTAGATTATAGAGAGCTCAACAAGATCACTATTAAAGATAAGTTTCCCATTCTTGTCATTGATGAATTGTTAGATGAACTACATGGAGCAATGTATTTCACAAAATTGGATCTTTGTTCAAGGTATCTTCAAATCAGAATGAAGGAAGAAGATATCCCAAAAACAACATTATGAACTCATGAAGGCCATTATGAATTTTTGGTCATGCATTTTGGCCTTACAAATGCACCTTCCACATTTCAAGGGTTGATGAATTCCATTTTCAAGCCCTTCCTTTGAAAATTTGTGTTAGTATTTTTTGATGATATACTAATCTATAGCAAGTCTTGGGAGGATCATGTGCGACATGTTGACAAGGTGCTACAACTACTAAAGGAGCAACAACTATATGCCAAACTATCCAAATGTTTATTTGGAGTAAAGGAGGTATATTATTTGGGTCATATTGTATCTCATGAAGGTGTCAAGGTAGACCCTAACAATATTAATGCCACGATGAACTGGCCGATTCCCAAAACATTGAATAATCTTAGAGGATTTTTGGGTTTGACAGGTTACTAGTCAGATACCCTATCTTACACCGTTCGATTAAGAATAGGGTATCTAAAGAAGAATATGAAGAGGAAGAGTTTGATTACATAGAATAATTTTTGAGTGCCGTAGAAGTTATAAAAAGGGAAAAGAAGAAAAACAAGTCAATAGAGGCAAAACTAAAAAGAAAAAAGGGAACTCAAAATATGAACTCCGAATAACTAGAGAAAATGATCAATAAATTAAAAATCCAAGTAGAAGGAGACATGAGAATTGAATAAGCACTCAAATAACGTTTAGAAGAAAAATATAGGATCATTGGAAATTTGGAAGCAGAGATTGTCACATTGAGAAAAGACATTTAGAAGAAAAACATGCAGAACAACTCTAAAGTTTTGGATGAGATTATTAGAATTCAAGGGCCACATCATGATAATTCTGGACTTTCATACAACCAAACAAAAATAGGCTCAAGTTCCAAAACAACTTATCAAGAAACAAAACCATGAAGCTTCGTAGAGATTGTCAGAGGATCCAATGAAAGGGAAGAAAACAAATATCTTAAAAAGGAAGATCATAGATATACTCAACCTCCAAGAAGATTGAGATTTTAGAATCAGTAGTAAAAATAAGTAAAAATATCTCGAGAAGAAGAAGGATTCAGAAAATAAACACTATTAAGAAGATATCCAACTCCCAAGTATCAAACAATTTTTATTGGAATATGTTATTCATGTAATATTTTTTGACACAAGGTTGTAAATTGTAGAGCCAACAACAGAAACAAAAACAACTATGAAGGCTATACAATAAATTCTTATTCAAGAATGCCTAATGTGTTAGCATATTTTATAGGAAGAGTGTGCTTTTTATTGATGGTAATAACAACAACGACGATGGAAAAAAGGAAAATCATAACCTCAGGAGGAGGAGCGAACAATAAGTAGAGATAAAAGCTCGAAATAAAAAAAAGTAAGCTTGGGAGGAGGAGCGAATAGTATGTAGAGATCAAACCTCAGAAGTAAAAGCGTAAGCTCAGGGTGAGAAGCCTCAGTAGATGCCCAATCAAGAAATTGATGGTGTTGACGGTCTCATATAATGAATTTCGGTCATATGAGTGACCATGGGCTTGAGGACCGTTGGAGGATTCTGACCGTTGGATCTGCAAGTCATATCAATGTCAAGGATGAATTGTGGGGAGTGAAAGAAGAATTAAACAACTCACTAGTTCCAATCCTGCAATTGGTCTAGATCGTCATATCTCATAGACTCAGATATCGATGAATGTGGTTGATCCAACAAGTGAGAAGATTAAGTCAGATTTAGTTGTGACCATCGAATGCACAATCTCCAGATCAACGACAAGGATAGATTGCAGAGATCATAAGAAGAATTAAATATCGTGCTAGTTCCAATCCTGCAATTAGTTAGGACCGTAAGATCTTATAGCCTCGAAGATCGATGATTGTGGTTGACTCATCAATGACACACAACTTCAAATTGTGGAGTTTTGGTGACGAGTTAAATCATTCACAATTTGTGGTTCCGCAACCATCCTTGATCGTTGATCTTCTTCAAGAATCTTCACAATCATCGGATCACTTTAAGTGGAAGGGTAGGATAAGCGAGACTAAAGGATTGAGAATTTGATTATCCGAATACCCATCAGCCGTTAGATGAAACCCAAATTCCCATTATCCGTCGAATAATTTTAAAGTGGCAGGATATGTTAAGAGATGTAAAAGGGATGAGAGTTCGATTATCCAAATACCCGTCAGTCGTCGGATCAAACCCGAATTCCCATTAGCCGTCGGATCATTTCGAGTGGAAGGATAGGATAAGTGAGGTAAAATATCTAAGATCTCATTTATGCAAATATTTGTCAGTCGTTGGATCATTCTAAGTGGAAGGAAAGGATAAGCTAGAAGAGCTGCATCCCAGACAGATCAAGCAATCGATCCAAGATCATGATTGACGAACAACATTTAGTTTGGGTATAAAGATGTGAGTAGGTTAAGCTCCGGAAAAATCTCAATTCAAAATTTTCATCTTGAGATTTGAAAAACCTGAAGCCCAGAGAGCCGGAAATCCGAAATGAATAAGGACCATCAAATCTATAGAACATACGATGATCGTTATATTAGGAAGATCTACGTCAGTAGATTACGTTAGCAAACCATGTCCACAAGGACATGTGGTAGATCACGTTAGCAAAGGACATATGGGAGATCATGTTAGCAAACCACGTCAACAAGGATATGTGGTAGACCAAATCAACAGACAACGTCAGCAAGGACATGTGGTAGACCATGTCAGCAGAATACATCATCAAGGACACGAGTTGTCTAATATCAAAGATCACTTTGGTTTTATTCTCAATCGTTGATCATAGTACAGTGGAAGGATAGTGTAAGTTTGAAAAGTTGAAAACCAAAAGTTCTGAAGGGTGAAGTTGCATCAGCCGTCCATCTCAATTTTTGATTGATTCCTAGTCGTCGAATTGAACAATGAAAGGATGAGTGTAAGGATCAAATTTGAACATTGATTTGTTTCCGTGAAATAAACCGTTCAATTTGATTCGAAGGTTTGAAAATTTGAAAACCCAAAGTTATGAAGGGCCAAGTTTCATCATCCTTCCATATTATCAGAATATTGAATTGCGACCATTGAATTGATAAGATATCAAGCGCTCGTTAAGCCTAAAATTTGGTCACCATCATTGGTCATGTGATATAATATATTTAAATAAATTTCACGAGGAGCTGTGGATAAAAAAACCTCTATGTGTATAACCCAACGACGCCGATCAAACTGAATCTGATCGAAGGGTTGTTGTTTCATATCATGATTTATTCATTAGTTATGATTCATTTACACTAACTAAATCATTGTTCTTGAGAAGTTAAATCATTGTTCCTGAGCATTGGAATCATGGCTCTTGAGCATTCTGAGATTCTCGACATTGAGTGTTGGAGATGTAGTGTGTAACGGATGATGAGAGCATGAATAAAAGAAAGATGCCGAGACAGAGGAAGGTTGTTTTTTATTTGTAAAACAAGTTGAACTGTATGTAATGAAGAATACAACATGAAAAGAGTGAGAAATTGCGAAGGGGAGGCATAGCGCATAGAATGGATATGACTCATAGAGCATAAAGTGCAAGAATATGCGAGAAAAAATACATTGATGCAAACAGAGAAGAGAAGTGTAGAATAATAATGATGAGGTTGGTAGGTCATTGATAAATTTTGTATCATTGTAATAAATTTCAGTAAGAAAGTATTTGTATCTCGGGGTGGTAGGGTGGTGTTAGGGAGGACTATTGTCCTCTGAGTTTCAACTAGGTGCTTGAACACAGGAAGCTGTAGCTTCCATCTGATTGCATCCATAAAAACTAGGGTGGTAGGGTCGTGCAAGGGAGAGCCATTGTTCTCTATTATACAGGTTGGTGTTTGTGTGACTGGAAGTTGGTTCTTCCATCTAGTTGGTGTTGGATCACTCAGGGAGTTGGTGCTTCCTTCTAGTGGGTGCTAGAGAAACCAGAGAGTTGGTTCTTTCAGCAAGTTGCAACCTGTAAAACAGAGGTTCTAGCCTCACAAAGAGTGGGTTCTCATAAGAATTATAATGTAAATAAAATAAAGACTACTTAGCATATTAAGAAGAAGAGGTTTTCTCCCTTTATGAGTTTCCTTAGGAATATTTGTCTTTGTATACTTCATGTGTGTGATTGACGTTGAATACTCTATTGCTTACTTCCCTAAATTATTTTAATCATCATTAAGTGTTCTGTAATGAGTTTAAAATGGGTATAATTGTTTAATCACAGTAAAAATTGATTCACCCCCCCTCTCAATTTTCTAACAATTGGTATCTAAGCAGGTTCCTTTTATCTAAGGGTAGATCCTAGAGCTTAAATATGACTAGACATGAAGGAACTTCAACCAATAAGACCATGTTGTTCAATGGAACAGACTTTGCCTTCTGGAAAGTTAGGATGAGAACCTACATAATGGCTTTAGGTGAAAATGTATGGGATGTGGTAGAGACTGATTGTGTAAAGCTAGTTGTACTAGCTTCTAAGGATGACAAGATAGAATTCAGCTTCAACACTAAGGCTATGAATGCTATTCTTTGTGGGATTGCAGAAGTAGAATTTGTAAAATTTATGCACTTAGAATCTGCCAAAGAAATGTGGGACAAAATCATTAGCAGTTGTGAAGTTAATGAGAAGGTAAAGGATGCCAAGCTTCAAACTTATAGATTACAGGTTGAACAACTAAATATGAAAGAGGATGAAACTGTTGGGAAGTACTTTTTGAGAGTCGAAGAACTAGTAAATGCAGTGAAAGGACTTGGTGAAAAAAATGAGGATGCCTCTTTAGTTTAGAAAATTTTGAGATCTCTGCTAGATAGGTTCAACCCAAAGGTCTCTGCTATAGAAGAACTTAATGATCTAAAATATTTGCCTATTGAAAAACTCCTAGGAAATATGACTGCTTATGAAATGAGGATAGGTAAAGATAAACCCACCTCTAGAGAAGCATCATTTAAAGCTGATAAGAATGAGGATTCTGAGCCTGATAAAATTGAAGAAAAATTTGTGAGAAGACTAAATAAAGGATCAGGCAAGTACCAAGGCAAGTTTCCCTTCAAATGTTTTAACTGTGGAAATTTAGGTTACTTTTCATTTAAGTGTCCACACAAGAAGAAGGACCTGAATGCTGAAGGTGAAGAGAAGTACAAATGATGACTCTTCAGGAGACACTAATAGAGATTTTTCTTGTGAAGATAAGGTTAATGACTTTATTGTTATGGCCAAGGAGGACTATGATAATAAAATCACAGTAAGTGATGTTGATAATGAAGAAGTTGTTGTTGACTTGGAAGGATAACTCATCAGTGCTCTAGAAGAAATTGCTCGACTCAGATTTAAGAAGAAAAATAAAAAACAATTGTTGATATAGTTCGAGAAAGACAATAAAAAAACTGATGAAGACTTTGCCCTGCTGAAAGTGGAATTAGAAGAGGCAAAGAAAATAGAGGAAATTATGAAACAATAGTTATCAGAGAAGAAGGAAAGACATGAAGCCTTGGAATAAGAGGTAGTAAGAACCATAAAAGATATGGAGAATTTTAAAGCATTGTATCTCCAAAATCTTCCAAGCAGTAAAGCCTTAGCAGAATTAAATGACATTCTGAGCAAACAAAGATCTCCTTTGTTGAAGACTGGTTTAGCATATGTAAGTGGTTCAAGAAGCAAACAACCAGAAAGAAAAGAGTCAATAAAGATGACCAAGTTCCAAGTCAATAGACAGTCAGACCATGTGAGTACTATGCCACCAAGATCCAATAAAGACAAGATGATCCCTGATAAAAAACAAATATATCAGAAGTTGGAGCAACAAATTCCAAGAAGAAGGCCATCCTTCAGGTACCAAAATTTATTCCATGGTTATTGTTTTTACTGCTCTAATTTTGGTCATATGATTGCAAATTTTCAAATTAAGTTTAGAGACATGCAACTGAGGAGATCAAGAAATAAACAATCTTTGCAACATAGAACTAAACAACCAATGAGTAGAAAGAGTTACACCAATCAATTTGACTTATTGAACAATGAGATTGAATGCTATAATTGTCATAAAAGGCTGCAAACTTCCATCTGAAGAATTACAAAGCATATCCAAGGATAAAACCCTTATCTAGAAATTCCAGCACATGGAAAAAGAAAGATAGTGAAAAATGTGGTTTAGTGCTTTCAACTCAAAAACAAAAATACCCCTGGTATGTAGACAGTGGATGTTCCAAGAACATGACTAGATACAAGGATAAGTTTATGTCTATAAGTAAAAGAAAAACAGGAAATGTGCCCTTTGGAAATGATGAACCAGGTAAAATCAAGGGTAAAGGGATGGTGAGTTTGAGTAATGGTAAAGGAAAATCCCATGATGTTCTGCTTGTATATGGGATGAAACATAATTTGCTTAGTGTAATTCAAATGTGTGACAGAGGATGTGAAGTGGTGTTCACTTCCCAAGATTGTAACATAAAGTCTGTAAACTCAGGACAAGTGGTGGATAAAGGCATAAGGATAGAGATGAAAGAATATAGAGAAGAGTTTCATCTAAGAAAACATGATGAAAGATGGTTATGGAATAGGAGACTTGGAAATATAAAATTTGACCACTTAATCAAGCTCAAAAATATTGAATCAGTAAAATATCTTCCAAGAATATCAAAGCCACAAGATTCTGTGTGAAACCCTGCCAAGTAGGAAAGCTAACTAGGACATAGCTTAAATCCAAGAGCTATACTTCAACAAAGAAACCACTCCAATTAGTTCATATGGATTTATGTGGACCATAAATATAGGAATGAACAAGGAAGGAAAAATACTTCATGTTGATCATTGATGATTACTCCAGACTCACTTGGGTTGCTTTTCTCACAGAAAAAGTTGAACCATTTGAGAAATTTAAAATATTTAAGGCTTTAACTGAGAATCAAATAGGAAATAGGTTAAAGGCAGTAATATTAGACAGAGGAGGAGAATTTATGTCAAGTTATTTCAAGTAATTCTTTGATAAACATGGGTTCAAGAGAGAATACACAATCCCAAGAACTCCACAAAAAAATGGAGTAGTTGAGAGGGAAAATAGAATAGTTCAACAAATGGCCAAGTCAATGATGAATGAGAAGAACATTGGTCAAACTTAATGGGTAGAAGAAATACACACAATAGTCCATATTCTTAACAAAGCCCACCTCAGACCACACACTGACAAGACACCTTATGAACTATGGTATGGAAGACCTTCTTCAATCAAACACTTCAAAGTCTTTGGGAGTAAGTGTTGCATAAAGAACAATAATGAAAACCTTGGAAAGTATGATGATAGGGTTGATGAAGGCATATTCTTAGGATATGATACCAATAGTAAAGGATATAGATGATTTAATAAAAGATTATATAAATTAGTTGATTCCATTTATTTAAGGGTTCATGAAGGAGTCCTAGTAAGAGAGGTGAGCAATATTGAGTCTGCTACAGAGGACACAACTGAAGCTGAGGATGAACAGGTCCAAGAATTAGAAGGAGAAGACTTTGAGTTAGATACAAATACTCTGCAGGACTCAAACAAGGAGATCAAGACAAAGACACACTCCAAAGTTATTAGGAAGAATCATCCTGAACATCAGATATTTGGTCATCTAAACCAAGGAGTTTAGACAAGAAAGCAGTTGAGTAATGTCTTAGAACAATCTCCTATTGCCTTTCTGTCTTTGCTTGAACCTAAATACTTTAATGAAACCATCGAAGATGACCATTGGTTTAAAGCCATGAATGATGAACTTGACCAGATTGAGAAAAAAAATACTTGGGAGATGGTTCCTAGACCTGAAGGTAAAAATTTCATAGGTTTCAAATGGGTCTTTAAGAATAAATTGAATGAGTAGGGACACGTTTTCAAGAATAAGGCAAGATTGGTTTGTAATGGCTCTGCACAGATTGAAGGATAAGATTTTGATGAAACCTTTGCACTAGTGGTAAGATTGGAATCCATCATAATGTTTCTTGCCTATACATGTCGTAAGAACTTTAAATTATATCAGATGGATGTTAAGTCATCATTTCTTAATGGAGATCTAGGAGAATAATTTTATATGGAACAACCCGAAGGTTTCCAACTGCCAGATAACCATGACTTTGTCTGCAAGATGAAGAAAGCCTTATATGGGTTGAAACAAGCTCCTTGTGCCTAGTACTATAGACTAGATAAGTATCTTCAAGACAAAGGGTTCAATAGAGGAACAATTGACAACAATCTATATATCAAAACAGAGGATAATGATTTTCTCATTGTGTTGGTCTATGTATATGACATCATTTTCGGAAGTAATAATGCTTCATTGGTACAATGGTTTTCTTCCACCGTGGAGTCCGAATTTGAAATGTCTATGATAAGGGAACTACCATTTTTTATTGGTCTACAAATTACTCAGAGGTCTGAAGGAATATCTATTTCTTAGGATATATATCAAAGAGAAATATTGAAAAGGTTTCAAATGGAAAATTCTACACCTGTGAGAACACCTATGGCACTGGATGCAAGCTAAGAAAGGATGATGACTCACCTAATGTTGATAAGAGTTCATATTGGTCTATGATAGGTAGTCTGTTGTACATCACAACATCTCATCCAGACATAATGCATGATGTTGGAATGTTAGGAAGGTATCAATATGCACCTAAACAAATTCATTTGATAGATGTCAAAATAATATTCAAATATTTTAAAGGAACGATGAACTATGGCCTATGGTATCCTAGGAATCAGAATTTTCAACTATTAGTCTATTCAAATGTTGATCGGGATAATTGTGTGGATGAAAGGAAAAGAATGAGTGGAGGTGCTTTCTTCTTAGGAGATTCCCTTGTAGCATGGTTAAGCAAGAAGCAAGGTTCCATTTCCTCATCAACTACAGAAGCTGAATACATTGAAGTTGCCACTTGTTGTATCCACGTATTGTGGATGATTGAGACACTTGCATACTTGGAGGTAAAATATACTGCACCAATCCCAATTCATTGTGATAATACTAGTGAAGTTAGTGTGTCAAAGAATCCTGTATTTCACTCCAAGACCAAGCATATACCCATAAAGTATCACTTCTTGAGGGAACATGTGACTAACCCTACTATTTCTTTGCATTATATTTCATCTAAATATTAGATTGTTGATATATTCACTAAACCGCTTGCAAAGGCTCAGTTTGAGTATCTACGCTAGAAGTTGGGCGTGACCCTGTCATCCAACTAAAATAGTTTATCTGATTAGGGGGGGAGTGCTTCTAGTATATCTGATCAGGGGGAGAACATAGTCACTCTCTGTTTTCTTTGACATTAATTTCAAAAGGGGAGAAGAAGGTGTGGTCTGGATGCTACAATTGGAGATCTAACCAGCCTTTCAGGGTTGCCATCAATGCCAAAGGGGGAGACTATTGGCATATTTTACAGGAAGAGTGTGCTTGTCATTGATGGCAAGAACAACAATGATAATGGAAAGAAGGAAAAGCATAATCTCAGGAGGAGAAGCGAACAGTAAGAATATATCAAAGCATGGAATAAAAAATGTAAGCTTAGGAGGAGGAGTGTACAGTATGTAGAGATCAAACCTTGGAAGGAAAAGTGTAAGCTTAGGGTGAGAAGCCTCAGTAGTCATTCGATCAATAAATTGATGTTTTTGATAATCTCATATAATGGACATAGGTCATATGAGTGACCATGGTTTTGAGGACCGTTAGAGGATTGTGACCATCGGATCTGCAAGTCAGATCAATGACAGTGATGAATTGCGGGGAGTGAAAGAAGAATTAAACAACTCTCTAGTTCTAATACCACATTTGGTCTAGATCATCATATCTCATAGAATTAGATATCGCAGAATGTGGTTGATCCAACAAGCGATTGGATTAATTCAGATTGAGTTTTGACCATCGAATGCGCAATCGCTAGATCAATGACATGGATAGATTGCAGAGATTGGAAGGAGAATTAAATATCACTCTAGTTCCAATCCTGCAATTAGTCAGGACCATCAGATCTTATAGCCTCAAAGATAAAAAATTCTGGTTGACTCACCAATGATGCACAACTTCAAATTGTGGATTTTTGGTGATGAGTTAAATCATTTGCAAGTTGTGGTTCTACAACCATCCTTGAGCGTTGATCTTCTTTGATAATATTCACAACCGTCGGATCACTTTAAGTGGAAGGATATATAAGCGGGGCTAAAGGGTTGAGAATTTGATTATCCGAATACCTGTCATCCGTCATATCAAATCTAAATTCCCATTAGCCATTGGATAATTTTAAAGTGAAAGGATAGGTTAAGCGAGGTAAAAGGGTTGAGAGTTTGATTATCTGAATACCCATTAGCTGTCGGATCATTTCGAGTGGAAGGATAGGATAAGCGAGGTAAAATATATAAGATCTAATTTATTTTAATTTTCATCAGCTGTTGGATCATTCTAAGTGGAAGGACAAGATAAGCTTGAAGAGATGTGTCGTAGACAGATCGAGCCATCGATCCAAGATCATGATCGACAAAAAAAAATTAGTTCGAGTATAAAGATGTGAGAAGGTTAAGCTCCAGAAAAATCTCACTTCAAATTTTTGAGTTTGAGATTTGAAAAACCCAAAGCTTGAAGAGATGGAAATCCAAAATGTATAAGGACCATCATATTTGGAGAACATACGATGACCGTTAGATCAGGGAGATCTACATCAGCTGATTATTCTAGTAAACCTCATTTGCAAGGACATGTGGTAGATCACGTCAACAAAGGACATATGGGAGATCACGTTAGCAAGGATATGTGGAACACCACGTCAACAAGGATGTGTGGCAGACCATGTCAGTAGACCATGTTAGCAAGGACATGAGTCATCCCATATGAAATATAACTTCGGGTGTATTCTCAACCATTTATCATAGTACAGTGGAAGGATAGTGTAAGTTTGAAAAGTTGAAAACCCAAAGTTCTGAAGGGGAAAGTTTCGTCTGCCATCCATCTCAATGTTTGATTAAGTCCTAGCTATCAGATTGAAAAATGAAAGGATGAGTGTAAGGATCAAATCTGACCATTGATTTGTTTCCGTGACATAAACCATTCGATCTGATTTGAAGGTTTGAAAAGTTGAAAACCTGAAGTTTTGAAGGGAAAAGTTCCATCAGTCATCCATCTTATCAAAATATTGAATCGAGATCATTGAATTGATAAGCGTTCAAGTGCTCGTTAAGCCTAGCATCTGGTCACCGCCATTGGTCATGTGATATAAGATATTTAAATAAATTTCATGAGGACCTGTGGATCAAAAATACTCTACGTGTATAATCCAACGACGCTGATCAAACCAAATTTGATCGAAGGGTTGTTGTTTCATATCGTGATTTCTTGATTAGTTACGATTTAGTTACACTAATTGAATCATCATTCCTGAGCAGTTGAATCATTGTTCTTGAGCATTGGAATCATGTCTCTTGAGTGTTCTGAGATTCCCGAGATTGAGCGTTGGAGATGTAGAGTGTAACGGATGATGAGAACATGAATAAAAGAAAGATGTCGAGATAGAGGAAGGTTGTTATTTCTTTGTAAAACAAGTTGAACTATATGTAATGAAGAATACAACATGAACATAGTGATAAAGTGCAGAGGGGAGGCATAGCGCATAGAACAGATATGGCGCACAAAGAATAAAGTGCAAGAAGATGCAAGTAGAAAGACACTGATGGAGGGAGAGCAGAGAAGTGTAGAAGAACAATGATGAGATTGGTAAGTCATTGATAAATTTTGTATCACTGTAATAAATTTTAGAAAGAAAATATTTATATATCAGGGTGGTGGGGTGGTGCTAGGGAGGATTGTTGTCCTCATAGTTTCAAGTGGGTTCTTGAACATAAGAAGTTGTATCTTCCATTTAGTTGCAACCAAAAAAACTAGGGTGGTTCAAGGGAGAACCATTGTTCTCTTTTATACAGGTTGGTTCTTGTGTGACTAGAAATTGGTGCTTCCATCTAGTTGGTGCTGGAACACTCAGGGAGTTGGTGCTTCATTCTAGTGGGTTCTAGAGAAACCAGAGAGTTGGTGCTCTCAACAAGTTTCAGCCTGTAAAATAGAGGTGGTAGCCTCACAAATAGTGGGTTCTCATAAGAATGATAATGTACAGAAAATAAAGACTACTTATCATATTAAGAATAAGAGGTTTTCTCCCTTTATGGGTTTCCTTAGGAATATATGTCTCTGTATACTTCATGTGTGTGATTGATGTTGAATAATCTATGGCTGACTTCCTTGAATTATTATGTTCATCATTAAGTGATATTTAATGAGTTTAAAATGGGTATAATTGTTTAAGCATAGTAACAACTGATTCACCCCCCTTCTCAATTGTCTAACATAATGAAATGTACAACAGAAACTACAACAAGTTTGAATCTTTGAGAATCGAAGTGGAATGCTACAAGTGAAACAAATTTGGACACATGGTCAAATATTGAAGAATGAAAGTTCCTCCAAGAGAATCACAACAGAATAATATCATTCATAGATAGGAAACCGAAAGAATATGGGTAAGAAAGAAGAATCAATGCACACTCACTCTACAAGCTCAACACAAGAAACATGGTTGGTATGTTGAAAGTGGTTGTTCAAAACACATGATAGGTGATAAGGACAATTTTCTATCTTTGTAAAAGGAAAGATATGGATTGGTCTCTTTTGGAAATGACAACTTATCCAGAATCATTGGAAGAGAAACAATCAATATTGGAAGTAAGGATGCCAAGGAAGAAAATGTTCTACTAGTGGAAGATATGAAACACAATATTTTGAGTGTAATTAAAATATGTGACCAAGGTCATAAACTTGTGTTTGATTCACAAAAATATGATATAAGAAAATAAGATTCAAGAAGAGTGGTGGCAACAACTATGAGAAATTCAAGAAACATATACTTACTAAGTGAAATTGGAAAATAAAATTGTTGTTTAGGAAAGGAAGATAAAGTTTGGTTATGGCACAAAGGAATGGGTCACATAAACTTTGATAATATTATCAAGGTCAACATAAAATAATAATTCATAGAAATGCCCCAGATCTTGAATCCAAGAAGTACATTGTGCAAGCATTTTCAACAAGGAAAGAAAACAAAGACCAAGTTCAAATCAAAGGAATACTCCACAACAAGACCACTTAAAATTGTGCATAATGATCTAATTGGACCAACTAGAACAATTTTTTTGAAAGTTGAGTAATACTTTATGCTATTAGTTTATGATTATATAAGAATGGATGCATTTTGTTTCCTTAGGAATAAGTCAGAGGCATTTTAGAACTTCAAAATGTCCAAGGATATGTTTGAAAATGAAATAGATTTGAAAATCAAATGTTTGAGATTGGACAATGGAGGAGTGTTCGCCTCAAAGGAATTCATGGACTTCTGCAGTAAGCATTGGATAAATAGAAAATTCTTTGTTTCCAGGACACCACAACAAAATGGGGTCATTGAAAGGAAGAACAGGACAATACAGGAAACAAACTGAACTATGTCAATGGATTCCAAGTTGACAGACATTTTTTGGGTACAAGAAATGCATACATCAATTCATATTCATAACAGAGGAATGATCAGAAAAAACAATGATAAAACCACCTATGAGACTCGAGTTATGGAAAGGAAGTCTAGAAAATGTGAAGCATTTCAAATTTTTTGGAAGAAAATGCTAAATTAAAAGAGAAGATGAAAAAATAGGAAAGTTTGAATCTCATGTTGCCAAAGGCATAGTTGTTGGGTACTCAAGCACAAGGAAAGAATGAAAATTCTTCAATCTAAGGCTCAAACAAAATTGTGGAAAGCATAAATGTAAAGTTTGATGAGACAGGTGGACACATGATAAAACAAGAAGGAAAAGATTCAATGAAACAAGGTAACGAACAAGAATTAAAGGAATAAGAAGTAGCAAAAGAGGAAGATGAAGAACAGAAACCAAATGAAAAGAAAGAACATAAATATATTTAAGTACCTCCAAAGACACCTAGTAGATGAATACAAAAGAATAATCCATCAGATAAGATTATCGGAAATAATGATGTAGGAGTTGAAACTAGAAGAAGAATCCATTCACCAGAACAACTGTACCTAGCACTACTATCTACAATTGAGCCAAGCAATTTTGAAGAAGCCAACATGTAAATGTGTTGAACGTGCACATAATAGATATAGCTAGAAAATAACACACACATTTGCAGAGAGAAATTGAGAAAGAAGAAGCAAGAGAGAAATAATGGAATAATTCTCATTAACCGTATTCCACACTCAAAGAGTGAATAATTGATGTAGGAGCATCGTTGGAAAGCGTGTAGAGGCAGGACCACTCAACACATGAGAGTTCTTCCAGAAATTCAATCTTGAAAGTTGCAGCCGATTTTGAAATCTGCCTTAACTCAGCGTCGAAATTTACCTTTGGAGGCACGCTCTAACTAGTGCCAAATTTTACCCTTTGAGGCATGTTTTGAAAATCGCAAGTAGAGAAGGAGTTTCCACTATGGCTCTAAAGTGCGACTAGACTAAGATAGCATAGAATAAATTTTAGAATAGGCAAGTTAGCAGAGGCCCCAAAAGCTTCAAAAAGCCATTGTAATCAGAATATGTTCTGGTAGCTGTTTCGGCTCTTGGGAATAAAACAGAAGGAAAATTGATCCAAATGTGTGTGTGTGAATGTTATTTGTGGTTTTCCTATTATTTTTGTTTTCATGAACAAGTGAATGAATCTCCATAGAGGAGAATGGAACCGTGACTATTAGTTTTCAGTTTCAAGTGTTTCTCTTCATTTGAAGCTCTGCAAGGTGTGCATCGAGCCAGAGAGGAACGCAAGGAAATCAGGAGGAATTTCTCTACGAGAGATACCATGGATCTGAGTTATCAAAATCCCTCAGATGCAAAGAGTGCATGGGAAATTGAAGTCTAAACGAGACAAAGCTCAGGAGGAATAACACGTCGAAAAGTTTTATCAAGATCTAGGAACCCATTCCCCGGAAGAAGAAAAGGTCAAGCCTTCGAAGACATAGAAGGTCTTCTGAGTCTGAAGCGAGTGAAATCTCAGGAGGAGGAACGCAAGACCCCGCAAGACGTTGGATCAAGTGGAGTTGTGAGGAGGTTAGTGACAGGGAAGATATATGACCGTAGAATTGGAGGGCATTGTGAGCTGTTGATCAAGCGCCTCAAGATTTTGGCATTTCGACAACCGGGAGTACAAGGGTCAACAACGTGGGACTCTCGATCGGTGGAGCCCCAATAAGATTGGAGCCATTAGATATTTGAAGGTAAAGAGCCATTGATATTTAGTGAGGGGAGATTTCATGGTTTTTGCAGCTAGGAAGAGGAGTGGATAGCTCCGTAAGACGCAAATTCGTGAAATGCGAAAAGCCAAAATAAGTGTAGCCATCAATCCAAGAGAGATCTGAGCCGTAGATCTCGTGTCATCGAGATTTTGACATTTGTGACTTGGAGGGGTTAGGCACCTTGTACCGTAGGTTCTGATACTGTGAACCGCAATGCACTTTCATGGTAAATATTGTGGTCATGGGTGTGTGGTCATGCGATTTGGGAAATGGGAGGAGCTAACCTCTGTTATCCCTCATCGAAGATTCAAGACTTGGAGGAGCCAAGGACTCATCATATGGGAAATATCGGGGTCGTGAAACGTAGTGCGCCTTTTAGGCTAAGTCCGTGGTCATTCCCATGGTCACAAGGAGTGGAGAGCATGAGCCTAATGCTTGGTCGCACAGGAGAAAACAGAGAAATACCTATGGATTTGAAGAGGGAGGTTTCAACGCAGAACCAGAAGAGCCATTTCGGCCCCGACCCAGAAGATCCTGACTGGAAGGTGAGATGAAAAAATAGGAAGGTTTGAATCTCATGTTTCCAAAGACATATTTGTTGCGTACTCAAGTGCAAGGAAAGAATGAAAATTCTTCAATATAAGGCTCAAAAAATTTGTGGAAAGCATCAATGTAAAGTTTGATGCGACAGGTGGACACAGGATAAAACAAGAAGGAAAAGATTCAATGGAACAAGGTAACAAAGAAGAATTAAAGGAATAAGAAGTATCAAAAGAGGAAGATGAATAAGAGAAACCAAATGAAAAGGAAGAACATAAATATATTTAAGTACCTCCAAAGACACCTAGTATATGAATACAAAAGAATCATCCATCAGATCAGTTTATCATAAATAAAGATGTAGGAGTTGAAACTAGAAGAAGAATCCATTCACCAGAACAAATGCACCTAACATTACTATCTACAATTGAGCCAACAAGTTTTGAAGAAGCCAACATGTAAATGTGTTGAACCTACACATAATAGATATAGCTAGAAAATACCACACACATTTGCAGAGAGAAATTGATAAAGAAGAAGCAAAAGAGAAATAATGAAAGAATTCTCATTAACCATATTCCACACTCAAAGAGTGAATAATTTACAATAGATATAGGATAAATGAGTAACTAATGCACCATAGTGGTGGTATAGAGTGATCTGGACACACACCAATAGTTATGGGAGTAAACTGACACATAGTCTAGTCTCTCAGGCAGTTACGGGAGTGAACTTCCACCTAGCTGAGTTAACTAATAAACCAGTCTTCAGTTAACTGAATGAAACAGAGTGTAGTGAGGAGTAGATCAAGGAACCAAGGGTAATGCACCAGTCTGGTGATGAAACCAAATCTAATGCGCATTAGCATGGTGATGTTCCCAATGTTGCATGGTGACAAAACCAATGCAACATCTAGATGTTAGAAAAATAGGACCGTGGAGCAATAAAATAAAACAAATGCAGAAACAAAACATAGAAGATACACAATACAATAGAGACACAGATTTACGTAGTTCACCCAGTCTAGGTTACGTCCACCAGAGAAATTGCTAGGCTCTTCCTTTATTATTATCTAGCATATGAAGGGATACAACCTACAACAAACCCGTTGTAACTTCCTCTTCTTTCTCTCACAATATCCTATCTCAGAATACGATATTCACCATCAACCATAGCCGCAATACATTTCCCTCATAAAAGAGGGTTGCCTTCTAGGGAAAAAAACCCTAACATAATCTCTACAGTTAGATCTGCGACCTTATAATGAACGGTCCATATTTACAATGAAATTACAATATACATTTACACGACAATATTTCCTTTGGGGGCTTTGCCTCCGAACCCCCGCTGGGGGCTCGCTTTCCCCCAGACCCCCCAACCGAGGGGATAACTCCCCCTGGACCCCGCAGAGGGGGTACCCCCCCTCTGCACTCCCCTGCGTGGAAGAGTGTACATACTTTTGGGGTGTAAATACTTCATGGGGTATAAACACGGTTGAAAGTAAAAGACCTCTAAATTAGGAAGATAATCAGGCTCCACAACCAACAATCTCCCACTTGGAGACTGATCTCAACAACTCCACCGCTGTTGTATATGCTGAACTCTGAACCTTCTTGGACGTAGCAAATTTCTCATCTTCATCGTCATTCTTGAAGACCAATTGAAACTGAGCAGGAACTCAGTTTCTCCCTGGTTACTCCCTTTTTTAACATGTCTGTAAGATTCTATCTAGTGTGTATCTTTTCCAACTTCAAATGTCCATCTTCCAAGGTAGATCATATGAAGTGGTACCTCAACTGTATATTCTTATTCTTCGAATGGAAGGCAAAGTTCTTTGCAAGGTGAATGACACTCTGACTATCACAGTGCAACATGTTGTTCTCCTACTTCTTTCCCAATTCCTCCATAAACCTCTGTAACCAAATCATCTCTTTAATAGCCTCTATAGAAACAACATACTCTACCTCTGTTTTTGAAAGTGCAACAACCTTTTTCAGTTTTGAAATCCAACTTACTGTTGTTCCACCTATAGTAAAAACATACCCTGTGGTGCTCCTCTTGCTGTCTTTATCACCTGCCATATCTGAATCAACATATCCCTGTAGAAAAGTGTCTGAACCTCCAAAACATAATGCATGATTAGTAGTACCTCTCAAATACCTGAGAATCCACTTTACTGCCTCCCAATGTTCTTTACTTGGATTGTTCATATACCTGCTCACAACTCCCACTGCATGTGCAATATCTGGTCTTGTGGAAACCATTGCATACATCAATTTGCCAACTGTTGATGAATAAGGGACCCTGGAAATGTATTCTATCTCCTCCCGTGTCTTGGGACACATTTCCTTAGTTAATTTGAAATGGATGGCCAAAGGTTTACTAACTGGTTTTGCATTCTGCATTCTAAACCTCTCCAACACCTTCTCTATGCACTCACCCTGAGACAATGTTAGTTTGCGATTTTTCTTGTCTCTTGTTATTTTCATACCAAGGATTTTCTTTGCAACACCCAAATCCTTCATCACAAATGAATTGGATAATTTATTCTTGAGCACATTTATATCTTGCATAGCAGACCCTGCAACAAGCATGCTATCTACATACAATAGCAAGATAATAAAGCTTCCATTTTCTAGCTTTTTAAAATAAACATAGTGATCAGAATGACATCTACTATAACCCTGTTCTGTCATAAACCTATCAAACTTAAAATACCACTTCCTTGGAGCTTGCTTTAGGCCATACAATCTCTTCTTCAACCTGCATACCAAATTCCCCTTCCCTTTGACCTCATACCCCTGTGGCTGTTGCATATAAATCTCTTCCTCCAAATCCCCATGGAGAAAAGTTGTTTTTACATCTAACTGTTCAAGATGCTTATCTTCTACTGCCACAAGACTTAAAATAGTCCTAATTGAAGTCATTTTAACAACAAGAGAAAATATTTCATCAAAATCTATACCTTTCTTTTGTGCAAACCCCTTTACAACAAGTCTAGCCTTGTACCGTTTTTCTCCT
>ML783654.1:647543-696532 GCA_009831015.1 Picea engelmannii
GAATATGACATCTCTACTCCTAATGATTTTGTTATTTTCATAATCCCATAAGAGATAACCAAAATCATTAACACCATATCCAATAAAGGTACACTTCTTGGATTTTTCCTCAAGCTTTGTTCTATTTTCTTTATCAATATGGACAAATGCTTCGCAACCGAAAATTTTCAAAAAGGAATAATTTACCTTTTTTTCTGTTCATTCCTCCTCTGGAATTCTACCATCCAAAGAGATTGAAGGTCCTTTGTTTATTAAGTAAACAATAGTATCTATAACATCTACCTAGAACTGTAAGGGAAAACCAGCATGCAATCTCATACTCCTTGCACGCTCCATGATTGTCCTATTCATCCTTTCTAACACACCATTTTCTTATGGTGTTCTTGGAACTATCTTCTCTCTACGAATCGCATGGTATGAACAGTAATCATCTAACTCCTTGCTGCAATATTCACCACTATTATCTGATCTGAGACACTTCAAATTTTTTCCTATCTCATTCTCAACCAAAGCTTTCCATTTCTTAAAAGTATCAAAAACATCATATTTTTGTCGAATTCAATAAACCCAAGTTTTTCTAGTTGCATCATCAATAAAAGTAACATAATAATTTGAGCCACCAAGAGATGATACCTAAGCTGGTCCCCATACATCTATATGCACAACATCTAACCTTTCATTCTTCTTTTCTTTTCCGACTCTAAGAAATCTAACTCTCTTTTGTTTTCCATAAACACAATGCTCACAGAAGTCCAAATCAATTTGTTTAAGATCTGGAAAAAAATTTCTTTTGTGAAGTATCTACATACCCTTCTCACTCATGTGTCCAACCCTATGATTCCATAGTGTTGTATCCACTCCTATAGAAGATAAAGAGATAGAAGAGTTAGTATTACCAGTACATAAATACAATGTACCTACCTTCTCTACTTTTGCTATCACCAATGATCCTTTGATGACCTTCCACGTCTTATCTGTAAATATGAATATACAACCTTCACTTTCCAACTGCCCTGTTGAAATCAGATTTTTCCTTAAATCTAGAACATGTCTTACCTCTTTCAACAACCATTGGTTTCCATTTCATTGCTTTATTTTTACCTTTCCCATTCCAACAATTTTGCATGGTGCATCATCACCCAAATGAACCTGTCCAAAATCACCTTGAACATAATCTAGAAAATGTTTCCTATGGGGTGTGGCATGAAATGAAGCTCCTGAATCTACTACCCAAGACTCAAAAATATTATCTACAGAAAGAATCTAAGCATCTTGTAACACATCACTTGTTACATTTGCTTCCTGATTTCTCTCCTACTGTCCATCTTTTTGTTTCTTTGGAGCTCTGCAATCTTTCTTTAGATGTCCTTTCTTCCCACAATTCCATCACTCTATCTTTCCAAGTCTGGATTTGGATCTGCCCTTTCTAGAATTCCCACACCCTGAGCCCTTTCCTCTATCTTTTTGTCTTCCCCTGTTCTCCATGTTCAACGCATTTCCTGATGTCTCACCTGTGCTTTTCCATCGCATTTCCTCACTAAGGATAACACCAACAACATCATCAAATTTTAAAGTATTTGAACCAAAGACAAAGTTTCTTACAGCCATGATCAAGCCATTCCATCTTTTTGGCAATGAGAACAAGATTAGAAGAGCCCTAAGCTCATCATCAAAGTCCACTTTCATAGAACTTAGTTGATTAGTAACCATATTAAATTCATTTAAATGATTTGCAACAGACCCACCTTCCGACATCTTCATATTAAGTAATCTCTTCATTAGAAATACCTTATTGGATGCTGAGGGTTTTTCATATAATTTGGCCAACACGTCCATCAAACCCTTCATTGTCTTTTCTTTCGAAATATTGAAAGCCACTGATGCTACCAGGCTCAGCCGTATCATTCCTAGAGCCTTTCTGTCAAGAATATCCCATTCTTCGTCCTTCATGGATGTCGGTATCTTTGCTACTCTACCCAATGGTAGGAATAGATCCTTCTAATATAAATAATCTTCCATCTACATCTTTCATAACTGGTAGTTTTGGTTGTTAAATTTCTCCACCCTAAACTTTCCATCTTTCGACATTGCTTCCACTCGAACCAGGAACCCTCTTTTCTTGCGAGTTATCTTTCACTCTGATACCAATTGTTAGAAAAATATGACCGTGGAGAAATAAAATCAAACAAATGTGGAAACAAAACACAGAAGATACACAATACAATAGAGACACAGATTTACGTGGTTCACCCAATGTGGGCTACATCCACCAGAGAAATTTCCAGGTCCTTTATTATTATCCAGCATATGAAGGGATACAACCTACAACAAACCCACTGTAACTTCCTCTTCTTTCTCTCACATTCTCCTATCTCAGAATATGATATTCACCATCAACCATAGCCACAATACATTTCCCTCATAAAAGAGGGTTTCCTTCTAGGGAAAAAAACCCTAACATAATATCTACCATTAGATCTGCGACCTTATAATGAATGATCCAGATTTACAATGAAATTACAATATACATTTACAAGGAAATTTTTCCTTCAAGGGCTTCGCCCCCGAACCCCCATCGGGGGACACTACCCCCAAACCCCCGCTGGGGGCCTGCTTGCCCCCAGACCCCCCATACCCCCCTCTGCACTCCCTCACATGGAAGAGTGTACATACTTCTGGGGTGTAAATACTTCATGGGGTATAAACACAGTTGCAAGTAAAAGACCTCTAAATTAGGAAGATAATCAGGCTCCACAACCAACACTAGACTCAACTCAACTGGTCAAATTGAAGTGTCATATGAAGAGAATATTCTCCCGAGAGGAATATTATTCCTAAAATATAGGAGACTGAATAATGACTAATAATAATAAAAAAACATTAGGAAAAATAAATCCTAGGTGTGTGTGAAGTAACTCCAACACCCCCCCCAAACATGACTATGGTGAAAATAAAGAATTGGTCCTGACAACGAGGCCATGTTAGGTACCCAAATACAAAAGATACGATGAAATAGATGAGGAAAGAGGGAAAACCTCATGGGAAATTCCCCCCCTCAAATTACAATGCATAAAAAAAATGAAAATGAGAAGGAACAAAAAGCAGTTTCTAAGCAACCCTGTCCTTTACTCCAAGAAGACCTCGCAACTGTGCAATTTTGTGCTCATTGAAGAATTTGTTGAATATGTAGATGTCTGCATGGATATGATGAAGTATATGCACCATTTATATGTACACACATTTCCACTTTCTCTTCTTGTAATGAAGAATATCCAAATAAAGTTTGGATGACAGTTTGAAAACCGTGCAGTCGTTTTCGGAAAAATGATGAAATTTTGTTGATTTTAAAATGATCATAACTTCACTTATCGGAATTTGTTTAGGACGATTGTTTTTTTGAAATTGGAAATTTACCTGAGAGGAATTCAAATATCTAATTTGTTTCTCCAAATGTTTCTAAGAAAATATCAGAATTGATTATGATGTGCGCAACTCCCTTTTTGCCTCTTGAGATGCATGCAATGGGAATGGAAATGTGTCTGCATGTGACCCCTGAGATGCATGCCATATATTCCACATGAAATTTAGAAAACAAATATGAAATTGAGTAGACATAATCTTAAATTAATGGAATACAAATTTTTGCAAATACTTTTGTAGAAGACTCTTCATAACAAGAAGCTTGATATTATGATGGCTTCTCTTCTGGTTCTATATGTTCAACCTCATGTATGAAATCTTCACAATATTATTTATTCTCGAATAGAACCTCCAATCTGGTCCATAATTCATTTGGAGTTTATTCTTGTGAGTCATCATATACTTTATGGAAAATTTCAGGAGAAATAAACAGAGGATACATCTTATCGCCATATCTTGTCTATTGAGAAAATCATTTTTCTCATCGGCAAAATTAGGTTCTACTTCCATTGCCATAGTTATTTGGTACAAGCCTCTGCATCTGAGAAGAAGAAGAATTTTTTTCTTCCACTCCAAATAGTTATGAGGCGTGAGAAGTATTTCCGATGAATAATCCATCTTTTCTATGTTCTTCAATATTCAGTAACTGCAAAAAATAATTTGGTGTAGCTTTTGCTTTGCAGTCCTTCAAATCTGATACCATGTAAATTTGTTGAACATGCACATAATAGATCTATCTAGAAAATACTAGTCACATTTGTAGAGAGAAATTGAGAAAGAAGAAGCAAGAGAGAAAGAATGGAAGAGTTCCCAGTAACCGTATTCCACACTCAAATAGTGAATAATTTACAATAGATATAGGATACATGAGTAACTAGTGAGCCATAGTGGTGTTCTAGAGTGATCATGACACACTCCAACAATTACAGGAGTAAACTACTACCTAGTCTAGTCTCTCAGGAAGTTACAGGACTAAACTACCACCTAGTTGACTTAACTAGTCAGCCAATCTTTAGCTAACTGACTAAAATAGAGTGTAGTGAGGAGCATATCAAGGAATGAAGGGTAATGCACCAATCTTGTGATGAAACCAAGGATAATGCGCATTATCATGGTGATGATCCTAATTTTTCATGGTGACAAAACCAATGCAACATCTAGACTCAACTCAACTAGTCAAACTAAAGTGTCAACTGAAGAGAATATTCTCCCTAGAGGAATATTCTTCCTAAAATATAGGTGATTGAATAATTACTAATAAACAAGGAAAAACCTTACGAAAAAAAATCATAGGTGTGTGTGAAGTAACTCCAACACAATAAGGATGAATTCTCGATCAAAGCCATGGATGAGGAGTTAGATCAAATAGAGATGAATTACACTTGGGAACTAGTTCCAAGGCCAAGGAACAATAATGGGATTGGTACAAAGCGGGTTTTTAGAAAAAGGTTGAAAAAATATGGACATGTAATCATGAACAAAGAAATATTGGTATGTAAAGGATACGCTCAGGTTGAAGGTATAGACTTTGAAGATATGTTTCCCCCAGTTGCAAGAATGGAAGAAATCAGATTGATCCTCACTTATGCATTCTCTAAGAATATTAAAGTGTATAAGATGGACATCAAATCAGCCTTCCTAAATGGGGATCTAGAGGAAGAGGTCTACATTGAGAAACTAGAAGGATTTTAATTGTTAGAGAATGAAAATTATGTTTGCAGGTTGAAGAAGGCCTTGTATGCTCTCAAACAAGCCCCTAGAGCATGGTATTCTATATTGGACAAATACTTACAACAAAAAGGATTCAAGAAAGGAAATGACTACAATAACCTCTACATCAAGGTAAATCAAGATAGTATTTTGTTAATAGAAGTTTATGTTGATGATATTATTTTTGGAAGTGATGATGACTAGATGAGCCAAACATTTGAAAAGGATATGCAAAATGAGTTCAATATTTCATTACTTGAAGAATTATATTTCTTCTTGGGTCTTCAGATATGTCAAATCAATTAAGGAATTTTTATCTCTCAGACTAAGTACATCAGAGAAATGATAAAGAGGTTCAGAATGGATAAGTAAATATGATGATTCAAAGGCTACATATCATAGGTAGTACAAGTCACTGATTGGAATCTTACTTTATGTGACAACTTCCATACCAGATGTGATGTAGGGAGTTGGGAAGGTGACACAATTTCAAGCAACACCAAAGGAATCACGTGTTTTGGCAGTAAAAAGAATTTAGATATCTTAAGGGTACAAAAGAATTTAGATTATGGTATCCAAAAGGGAAGGATCTATCACTCGTTGCCTACATAGATGCAGATTGGGCAGGTTGCATTGATGATCAAAGAAGTACAAGTGGATCGACTTTCTACGTGGGTGAGTGTTTGGTATCTTGGCTAAGCAAGAAACAATCATTAGTATCATTTTCTATAGCCGAAGCAGAGTATATTGCATAAACAACATGTTGTACATAGGTCCTATGCATGAAAAAAACACTGAAAGATATGCATGTTGAGTATTATGAGCCCATTCTAATATATTGTGATAACACAAGTGCTATCAATATCTCAAAGAATAAGTGTTGCACTCTAATATGAAGCACATTCCGATCAATTTTAATTTTCTACAAGAACACATTGCAGGGAAGAACATTAGAAATGAATATGTTGGTATGAAAGAGTAGATTGTATATATATTTACCAACCCACTTCCATGGGAATAATTTGAGTATCTTCTCTAGAAACTAGGAGTAGTTTCTGCCTCACAATGGTCTTTGAATGATTTTTTTATATGTCATATATTTACATGAGGAAGCGCCATGAAGAGGAAAAAGGACGGGTCAGATAGGGTGATTATCTCCAAGGAGAGTTTAGATAGGGGGAGTAACCCCAAAGGGAAGTTATCATTTTCCATTGATGTCTATTGGGGAGAGAATATTCAGATGCATGGAGAGACAACACATAGACATGATACGAGAGGGGGAAATGGTCACAGGGGGACCATGAGCGCCATGAATTTAGTATTTCATCAGAGTGTTTCCATCAATGCCAAAAGGAGATATTGTTGATTAATTGGGTTGGTTTTCATTGATGTCAACCCTTGACGCAATTCTGGTAGCATATTCTGGTAGCCATAGAGGTGTGGATAAGGACCCAATATTTTCTTGAGGAATAATGTAATAAATATTCTTGAATTTGTAGGAGAAACTATTTTATATGGATAGTATATGTCATGTCATTTTTGGTGATATGTGGATGTCACATAGTTCCTCATGGTTGAGGAGATATGTCTTAGTGAATTTGGATAACCCTCATGAGTAATATAAAATCCCCTAGAAGATAAAATAAGTCAATTATTCTAGAATCTCCTATAAGAAGTCTAGTAGTCAAAGTGGTTGTAACTAGGAGTTAACCATGAGTAACATTTTTGCAATAAGAAAATAATTTTAAATAAATTAGTTGCAATAAAGAAGCGATGAGTGTACTATTTATGGTAAAGTGGTTGCAAGTGGACAAAGTAGTTAAAAGTGGGTTATCCCTAAAAGAGGGAAGTTGGGTAAAACAGTTAGAAGATAACCCATAAAGGAAGTTACTTGGACAATATAAATAAAAGATCAAAGGTCTCCCATTAGCACCTAATTTTGAGCATATTGAATATCTATTTTGTGAAACATTTTGGGCAGGTGTCGTTGAAAAATCTATAGCAGTGAGTCTGAAGTAGCGACAAAGTTTCATATTCGAAGGGTTGAGACTGTGGGTACTGAAATAGAATTTTACTGAATACACTCATAGGTTGCATTACCAGAAGGGAGAAAACATCCATGGGCCACAGTAGGACAAAGCATGGATACCCATGGGTTTACTGAAGACAGAGTGCATATATGTTGGCAAAGTTGAAAAAAATATGATCTATCTTCAATGACAAGTTGTAGAGATGAGAAGTGGCTACAGGAAAGTGTGACAGTATTTAGGTATGACCTATCAAGCTACATGATCAAAATGGTATGTTACATGATTGGATATTTGTGATAGCTTGAGGTATGGGCATATGATGGTTATGTTGGAATACTGAGAGGGGTGGTGAATCAATATGACCCCTTTTTTAACAATTAGAAATTACTTTTATATTTTGTTAATTACCAAAATACATCAACAATAGACTTGTTTGTAAAATAAATTACATAAATATAATTAATAGGAATTACAAGGATTTTATGAAGAATAGTGAAGGAAACCAATCCTTTTTAAAGCACTAACTCTAGGAGACACAAATCCCCTTCTTCGGGGAACCAACCATAGGAAGAACCAAATCCCTTGTTTCTTTAGGGAACCAACCCTAGGAAGCACCAACTCCCTTGTATTTAGGGCACCAACCCTAGGAAGCATCAACTCACTTATTTCTTTAGGGAACCAACCCTAGGAAGAACCAACTCCCTTGTATTTACGTAACCAACCTTAGGAAGCACCAACTCCCTTAACTTACACTTAAAAGATATGAATTGTTCTGTGCTCCTCCCTTCCACCCTCACTTCATAAGAATCATTAGTTCTTCTTCTTGGACTCTACTGTTGTTTTGATCTTCTGATCTGGAATTTAGATACACCTTCTTCTCACCATTCTTTCTCATTTATATACTCTTCCAACTGGTGTGAGCTATGAAGAATTGTGTCCCTTTGTTTGTACCATTGCACCTATTCATTTTAAATTAACAATAATCTTCATTATTATTCAAAAATCATTGTGTAGGTTGTTAATTCAGTGTTCCTTTAAATCGATCACAGGTATGGATCGATTTATTTAATTCGATTTCCTGTCCTTACAGATGTTGCAGAAATTGAATCCTACAGAAGTGCTTCCTTCAAAACATTTACATTTGACCAATAGCGCAAAACCACAAGATTATTAATTAAGCGATGTATCCAACTCATGGCTTATGTGTTCGTAACCCATGACCGAGGGTTGGAACCTAGTCCTTCAGTACTTCATCCTTCGGGTAATTTATCTTTCATCGAATCTTTCGTAGTAGTTTTTGTTGAAGTATATCAGACGGTAGATATTCGTTCTTTTGTAGACTGAATATCATGTCTTTTCCATAAGATTCAAAAAAATTGATAGCCATGACTTGATCTTCCATTGAGTGGATGGTTCTTGTTCACTTCTCACAACGATTGATCCAATCATTATCATTAATCCTAGAACCAAATCAATGGTATAGCTTCAATCCTTACTTTATCCTTCCACTGTTTAATCCTATAGTTGTGACTTAATCAAAGGTTGAGATGGACAGTTCTTGTTTACTTTAGGACTTCAAAGTTTTGATGGTTTGGGTAATAGTTGTTCCAATTTACATCGTATTTGCTTAGCGTCAGAGTTGACTATCTCCTGATACAAAGGTTCCCATATTCTGCCTCAGATCATTGGTTTTCATTACTTCAGGGCTTCGAGTAGTTGTTGGTTTCCCTTGACGGACTAACTCCCGGAGTAATGTAACTTGTTAACATCACTGTTGACTGGGCACTGGTCGAGTGGCTTCCACGTGTCACCTATATTCGTGACTTATGTAACCTAAAATGACAAATGGACCTAGAAACTTGTCACCATCTGATTGCACCACGTGTTCTTGATGACGTGGTCTATTGATGTGTATTTCCTTATGCAGTACATGTCCTCCTCTTAGATTTGACGACCGTGATCAATTCTAGATCAACAGTCTAGATTTATTTTGGCCTTCAACACTTTGGGTTATATTCTCCCAAAGTGATATTCCCCAAGTAAAAATTGAGCAACCTAACTTCATCTAACAGTTGGGAATTCTCCCAGAGTAGATCAACGATCAGGAATGATTTCAAAATCGAAAGTTGTGCAATCGTCAAATCAAACCTTGCATCCCACAATGGTTATCCACCATTTATATTCCCTTACTGAGATCTGACATTCAAGACTTAATCAGATGTTTGATTCAAAGGTCCTCCTCGGTAACTCTCAGATCTGATAGTCTAGGTTTGTCCCAAAATCTACATCAATGGACAAGATTCTCCCTCGATTTTTCTATAGTTTTACTGTGGGGATTTTACTCCTAATAGTGTTTCTGTAATGCACTTTCCCTTCTAATATTTTTGGTAGATTCCTCTGCATGTTGTTTATATCATTGCAATACACTTTCCCTTTTGATCTTTTGATTTTGTACTTGGATTCTAACTGATCAATATCATTGATTTGTTGGGAATTCGATCACGATGGTGTTTCTTCATATGCGATGATCTTGTGAAATTTAATATGTTGTCTCTCCTAAGATTTATATATATTTCACTACATTTTGTTCATAAAAAATCATCATCACCTCATAATGACATTAGTTTTTGACATCAATGACAACACCTCACTAAAAACATGTCCAACAATCTCCCCCTTTGGCATTGATGGCAAACTTTTATTTTTGAAATTTCTTCCCTTATCAATTTTCTCCCCCTTTGAAAACCATGGCAGAGGGGATCTTTATTAGCTCCCCCTATGGAAATTATCCCCCTAAAAATGTGCCCCTTATGATATGTTTTTATGGTTTTTAATGAGGTCTTTGAATTACTCATAATTTTTGTCGAAGATTTTCAAAATTACTTATGGGCAAGGGTTTTGTGAAAATGTCTACAATCTATTCTTTGGTGTCTACATACACTATTTTAACTATTTTTTTAGTAACCCAATCTCTTAAGAATTGGTATCTAATTGGGACGTGTTTGATTTTAGAATGAATGACTGTATTTTTAGAGATACTTATGGCAATAGTGTTATCACAGTTAATAGTAATGGGATTAATATAACAAATTTGTAGGTCTTCTAAAGTTTTCTTCATCCAAAAAACTTGTGTACAACATGATGCAACAACAATGTATTCTTCCTCTATTGTAGATATTGATGTGGATGTTTGTTTCTTGATTTACCATGACACTAGACTTTTTTCTAAGAAAAATGATCCTCCACTGGTGCTTTTCCTATCATCTATGCTACTGTCCAAATCTACATCAATATATGCAGTTAGATTGAAGTCTTTATCTTTTGTATACCATAATCCTAGTTCTACATTTCCTTGAAGGTATCTGAATATTCTTTCTACTGATTTTAAGTGAGTTTATTTAGGTGCATATTGAAATCTCCCCATGATTCCTACAACCTTCATGATGTTAGGTATTTTTTTTGTTGAATAGAGAAAAATTCCAACCATTGATTTATACATCGTTTGGTCTACTTTTGGTGGGTCATCTTCTAGACTTAGTTTACATCCAGTGACCATTGGAGTACCCATAGGTTTACTATCTTCCATTTGAAATTTATTCAACATTTCCTTGATATATTTTGTTTGGGAAAAAAATATTCCATTTTATATTTGATTTACATGTAAACCTAATAAGAATGACAGTTCTCCTAGCATAGACATTTAAAAATCTTCTTGTATTTTGGCTACAAATTTTCTCCTTAGTGTAGTAAGATTACTCCCAAATATGATGTCATCTACATATACCACCAAAAAAATAATGTTTTGATCCTCAATATTGATGTATAGGTTACTATCAGTATTCCCTCTCTTATATCCATGTTTTTGTAGGTACTGATCAAACCTAGAGAACCATGGTCTAGGGGCTTGTTTAAGACCATATTGTTATGAGGAAAATTTCTCTATGGCTAGGGTGAACCACAACAGACAGAAATGACTGCAGAAATCAAATCTATACCAACAATATTCTATATAAACCAATGTGAAAGGGAGATAAGAAAGAGGCCTACCTCGTCTATATGTTCGATGATGCACACTTTGACCCAAATCTATATATACTTGCAACAAGTTCTCAACAAACAAGAAAAGCCAAACATATGGTGGCAATATAAAAGGTTAACACATGAGATAGCATAATCCATTAATATACATAAAAAATACGACAATGGATAATAATTCATATATTTTCAAGACATCAATTGGAAGAGAAGAGAGTATTTATATTAATAAACGATCAACAAAAGTGAAAATATTACATACTTTCGTGTCGAAACAGTTCAGAACAGAGAAACCAAGTTCCTTTCAGCTGGGACTCCACCACTTCAATCCTCCACCAAAGGAAATATCATAGAAGGGAGACAATGAGGTTCTCCATCAATCAGGGAAGAGCTTGGGGGATGAACACTATGTTCAAACTTAAAGGACAAAGGTATGGAAACTCAATATGAAGTAAATAATTTATCCAAAGTAACTTTGCTCTCAAAGTTGAATTATTTTTCTCCTTTTCCACAACTCAGGATTGGCCTCTTTATAGCCTTCAAAATGAAAATGAAGGGGTGATTCAAAACATTTTTAGTATATGGAAGGCCAAGTATCAGAGATCTCCTATCGTGACATGGAAACCCGACATTTAATTTTGATTTTCTGGCACAAATCTAGATGTACACATGCTATAGTGTAGCAACTTGCATATATGCTTATTGTATAGGGTGCAAGATGCTTGTTGAATATATGATTGAGAATCAAAAGTAAGTATGTGAACCTAATCACATGTCTGACTTACACTTAGGAGATTTGGTTTGATATTTTCTACCAGAAGTACATTGTCTTCTTTAGTTTTATTATTTCCTAAACTAACAGTGCATTTTCCCACTATCTTGGCTGGCTTGTTATCTCCAAAGGTTACTTTTCCTTTTCCTTTATTATTTAACTTTGATCTCATGTCATATGTTTGGAACATACTTTGATCTCATGTCATATGTTTGGAATTTACTTTGATCTCATGTCATATGTTTGGAACATACACTATCTATATACCCACTGACATCCTTGATTTCTTGCATATAAGGCTACATTTCACTTTGTTTTCTTTTCTTCCATTCTTTTTTATTATGGGAAATATTTGTCTTTTTATCATATTTTGGAAATCTACATTCACTAGTTTTATGACCTTAGTTGTTATATTTTTGGCATTCACTATTGAATTCTTCCAAAGGAGAAATTGAGTTATAATTTATCTTCTCTGTATTGTACTTATTATTCTTATATCTTTGGAAAATTCTATGATTGTATTGCCTATAAGCTTTGTAGTGTACTCCCTTATGTCCAAAATTACTACAAGAGTAACAATATCCAATAAATAGATATTTAGGGGGATTCCTTATGATGATTGTATTTTTCTTTTCATCTTTTACTCTAGTAGGGAGTATTGATTTATGTTTATTTGTAACAATTTTCAATGGTATCATATTTTCCTTATTATCTTCTTTTCTTAATGAGTTTTTCAGAGCATCTGTGTAAATGATTGGTTTCTTGACATATCCTTGTGATGTAGAAGTTGAGTCTTGAGTATATCCCAAACCAGTCTTGTTGTTTGGTGACCTTTGACTACTGAGAATTTCATCCAAGATCTTTGAACTATTTTCAAATTGTGATCCCTTCTTTTCTTTCTCGATTTCACTTTTTAGCAGCTTAATCTCAGCTTCTAGTTTCTCACATACTTTTTTTTATGATTAAGTTGTTGTAAAATGAATTCTTTAATTTTATTAGCTTCCAGGATCTGGGACTTCAAATCAATTATGTTTTTTTCTGACTCTTCGATGGTTTCAAAATTATACCTCTCTTAATTTAGTGGCTTTTTTAATCTCTAGAAGCTCTTCCCTCAGCACCCTATTTTGTTTGTTAGTTTTTATTAGTTCTTCAATTACACTAAGTATTTCCTCTTCAAAGTTCACTTCTTCTTCATCTTTTGAATGTGTATCATTTTTATTTTTTATTCCCATAAATAGGAGCTTTGGTTCATCTTTCTTCATTTTCTTATGATGAACTACTATCTTCTTGGGTAAAGAACATTTTTTTTTCTTGTAGAACTTATTTTTATTATTAGTGTTGATTTTCTTCTGATTTTGAAGTTTCCTTTGTCATAACTTTCCTCCTACTTAGGATGGGTACATATATTGGCAAAGTGTCCAATTTTTCCACAGTTGAAACATATTAAGGGAATCTTTCCTTTGTATTTCCTTGTCCCTTTCTTCAGTTTCTTAATGAAGTTGGTAGTTTCCTCATCGGATATATCTGATAACTCATCATTGGTATTTTTCTCCGACCTCATCTTTGTTTTAGATGTTTTAAAGGTTGTTTCTCTTTTTGATGATTTATCATTTCCTGTTCTCATTTCATATGTTGTAAAATTCCATGAAGATGATAAACTCCGAGTGTGTAAAGATCATGTATGTTTTCAATTGTAGATATATTTTCATCATATCTCATAGGTAATGACCTTAGTATATTTTTCACAATAGGTTTATCTGTAAGTTCTTATGTTGCTTCTCTGATTGAATTGACCACATCATCTACCCTGTGAAGGTATTCAATAATGTTCTCTTCTTCTTTCATTTTCATATCTTCAAACTAATTTCTATAGGTCTGATGTTTGGCTTCCCTGACTTTGTTATCCCCTTCATATACAACCTCTAATTTGTCCCATATTTATTTGGATGACTTACACTGCATAACCTTCACACATATAGAATTTATCAACCCTCCTAGAATTGCATTAACTTCTCTTGAGTTTTCATTGAATATTTTATTTCCTGCAACATCTTTGGGTGGAGTAGTTGGTGCATTTTAACCATCTATAATAGATTTCCAGATATTAAAACCAAGAGACAATATTAAGTTTTTCATCCTTATTTTCCATAGAGAATAGCCACCTCCATTGAAAAATGGTTCTTTGTTGTTAGAAATTCCCTCTTGTTGATCCATCTTTAGGATCTAACTCCCAGTTTTTTAGACTATGTTGAAGGCACCCACTCTAATACCAATTGTTGGAATACTAAGAGGGGGGATGAATCAGTATTACCCATTTTTCAACAATTAGCAGTTACTTTATATTTTTTTAATTACCACAATAGATCAACAATAGACTTGTTTGTAAAATCAATTATATAAATATAATTAATATGAATTACAAGGCTTTTATTAAGAATAGTGAAGGAAACCAATCCTTTTTAGAGCACTAAATATATTAGACACAAATCCCCTTCTTCAGGGAACCAACCCTAGGAAGCACCAAATCCCTTGTTTATTTAAGGCACTAACCCTAGGAAGCACCAACTCCCTTGTATTTAGAAAACTAACCCTATGAAGCACCAACTCCCTTGTTTCTTTAGGTAACCAACCCTAGGAAGTACCAACTCCATTGTATTTAGGGAACAAACCCTAGGAAGCACCACCTCCCTTAAATTACACTTAAAGGATATGAATCCTTCCGTGATCCTCCCTTCCACCCTCACATCATAAGAATCATCAGTTCTTGTTTTTGGACTCTGCTGCTATTTTGATCTTCTGATATGGAATTCAGAAACACCTTCTTCTCACCATTCTTTCTTGTTTATATACTCTTCCAACTGGTGTGAGATATGAAGCATTGTGTCCCTTTGTTTGGACCATCACACCTCTTCATTTTAAATTAACAATAATATTTATTATTATTCAAACATCATTGTGTAGGATGTTAATTCAGAGTGCTTCTAAATCAATAACAAGTATGGATCGATTTATTTAACTTGATTCCATGTCTCTGCAGATGTTGCAGAAATTGAATCCTGCAGAAGAGCTTCCTTCAAACCATTTACATTTGACCAATAGCACAAAACCACAATATTATTAAGTAAGCGATGTATCTAGCACCTCATGGCTTATGTGTTCATAACCCATGACCAAGGGATGGAACCTAGTCCTCTGGTACTTTAGTCGTCGGGCAATTTCCCTTTCATCCAATCTTTCAGAGTATTTTTTGCTGAAGTAGATCGAACGATCGATATTCATTATTCCATAGATGGATGATCCTTGATTGTCCATAGGATTTAAACAAATCGATGGCCATGAATGGATATGCCATTGAGTGGACAATTCTCGTTCACTTCTCACAAGGATTGATCCAATGGTTAGCATTAATCTTGGAACCAAATAAACCGTCTAGATTCAATCCTTACTTTATCCTTCCACTGCTTAATTCGACGACTGTGACTTAATCAAAGGTTGAGATGGATGGTTCTCATTTAATTTGGGAATTTGGAGTTTCAAAGGTCCAGGTAATCATTGTTCTAATTTTCATTGGAGTTGGTCACTATCAGATTTAACTGTCTCTTGATGTGACGGTTCCCATATTCTTCTTTAGATCAAAATTTGTCGTTACTTTGGGGCTTTGATTATTTTTTGGTTTCCCTTGAAGGACTAACTCCTGGAGTGAGGTAACTTGCTGACGTCATTGTTTACTTGGCACTGGCCGAGTGGTTGTTGCGTGTCAACTAGTTTCATGACTTATGTAACCTAACATTCCAAATGAACCTAGACACTTGTCACCATTTGATTAAACCACTTGTCCTTGATGACGTGGTTTGCTGACGTGGATCTCCTGACATGGTACATGTCCTCCTCTTGGATCTAACAACTCTAATCAATTCTAGATCAACGATATAGATTTATTTTGGCCTTCGACACTTTGGGTTATATTCTCCCAATTCTCAATCCTTTGGAAGTGATATTCCCCGAGTAAAACTCAAGAAACTTGACTTCACCTAACATTCGAGGATGATCCCATAGTAGATCAATTATTAGGGATAATTTCATAAATGAAAGTTGTGAAATCGTTAACTCAACCCTTGCATCCTGCAATGGTTCTTCGTCATTGATCTTCTCTTACTGAGATCTGACGATCGGGAATTAATCGGATGTTTGATTCGAAGGTTCTCCTCTGTAACTTCCATATATGACGATCTAGGTTTGTCTTGAAATATACATCAATGGACAAGATTCTCCCTCAATTCTTTTGTAGTTTTACTATGGGGATTTCACTCATGATCACGTTTTTGTAATGCGCTTTCCCTTTTGAGATTTTGGTTTTGTACTTGGATTCTGACTGATCAATATCATTGATTTGTTGGGAATTCAATCCTGATGGTGTTTTTGCATATGCGTTGATCTTATGAAATTTAATATGATGTCTCTCTTGATCTTTAGATATATTTCACTACATTTTGTTCATAACAACTCATCATCACATCATAATGACATCGATTGTTGACATCAATGACAACACCTCAATGAGAATATGTCCAAAAGGTTAGTAGATGCCTTGGGATATCATTTGATGTATGATATATGTTGCATAAGGAAGATCTACAAAGGTGAAATGTTGATATATTTTTTGTTGATAATTGACAGACTTTGTTGGGATATATTTGAGGCATTTTCTAGTACATGCTTGAGGTATGATTTTGTGAGCTTGGGTATTTTCCTAAAGAGGTCATTAGTTGTATAGTTCTTGTTGAGAAATATCTGGTGAAGTACATTGTTGGTGCACATAGTTGGATTGATTGACATATCTTGTAGTGCCCCTTTGTCTTGTGTAATTCCCCCTCCACCTTCCAAAGCCTCATGAATCATGTCTTCCATCATTTTCTATGCCATTTTGTCTTAGTTTTATTTCATGATATCCTCATCTATATGAAAACCTGGACATACCATATTTCTCATGTGGATTGATTTCTCCATCTACTCTCTCAGCACCAACTTTTACTGAAACAGTCTAACTGTGCTTTTAGTGCCTCAGACGTAGAATACTTGGGTCATTTGGTTGGCAAGGATGGTGTCAAGGTGGATCCTAAAAAGATTGAATCTATGCAATACTGACCTCACCCAAAGAATCTTAAAAGCTTGTGTATATTTTTGGGCTTAACAGGGTATTATCGCAAGTTTGTTAAGAATTATGGGAAGATTGTAGCACCTCTCACTGCTCTCCTAAAAAAGAACTCTTTCACTTGGACTCCAACCGCTGCTCAAGATTTTCAAACCTTGAATATGGCCATGTGAAACACTCCATTCCTCGCCCTTCTTGATTTCACAAATACCTTTGTGTTGGAATGTGATGCCTCAGGGAAAGGAATTGATGTTGTCCTTATGCAAGAGGGGCAACCTTTGGCCTTTACCAACAAGCAACTGTATGAAAGAAATATGGTAAAATCCATCTATGAAAAGGAAATGTTGGCTATTCTACATGCCATTGATTTTTGGCTCCCTTATCTATTGGGGTAACGTTTCCAAATTAAGACAAACCATCAAGTATTTTCTTGAACAATGCATTTCCTCCCCAGAAAAACAAAAATGGGTGACTAAGCTCTTTGGATATGATTATGCAATCATTTACTAGAAAGGCAAAGACAATGTGGTTGCGGATGCACTTTCCCGAAAATATGAAGATGAAGGATCCGCTTTTTCTCTTTCATCCATTGTACCAGATTGGCTCCAAGATGTTCGCCAGGAATGGCTACAAGATCCCAAAAGTTTTCAATTGATCCAACAATTGTAGTCTAATGCTCCAGCTTCCCCAGGGTACTCTTGGATCCATGATGAACTTCAATACAAAGGGCGTTTTTATTTAAGTAAACAATCAAAGCTTAAATTCATGGTACTTTCTAAGCGTCATGCTACACCCACAACAGGGCACTCCGAGTTCACCAAAACCTATGATAGGGTCAAACGTTCATTTTTCTGGGATGGTATGAAACAAGACATTCGTAATTTTGTTGCTGAATGTGATGCGTGTCAATGCAACAAGGGAGAAATAATCAAATCTTTGGGCACACTACAATCACTCCTAATTCCACCTGCTATTTGGAAGGATATCTCTATGGATTTTATTACTGGCTTAGCCAAATCGGGAAATAAATCAGTCATGATGGTGGTTGTTGATTGAATTTCCAAGTATGCTCATTTATGCACCCTTCAACACCCATTTACAACATCCACGGTGGATCAAATTTTCATGGATCAGGTCTTCAAGCTTCATGGCATGTTGCACTTTATTGTTTTTGATCGCGACCCAACTTTCATAAGAAATTTTTGGAAAGAAATGTTCAAGATATAAGGCACTAAATCACATCTCAACATAACTTATCATCCCCATACTGATGGCCAAACAAAAGTTGTCAACAAGTGTTTGGAAACATATTTGAGGTTTTCTTCCTTAGAAAAGAAAAATCAGTGGGCTCAATGGTTACCCCTAGCTAAATGGTGGTACAACACTTCATACCACACAGCTACATGCATGACTCCTTTTGAAGCAGTATATGGAGAGAAGCCACCTTCAGTTCTCTCATACTTACCAGGTGCCTCAAAGGTCCAGGTGGTTGACCTAACACTTACAGCTCGAGAGGCTATTCTTCGTACCCTCAAAGAGAATTTTTTCATGGCATAGAATCACATGAAGAAACAAGAAGATCAAGGTCACTCTGAACATCAATTTGTGGAAGGGGATCAGGTGTTTCTTCGACTGCAACCTTACAAGAAAAATTCCCTCAAGGCTGAGCATTATCAGAAGCTAACACTCAAATTTTATTTTCCTTATACCATTCTCAAGTGTGTGGGACAAGTAGCCTATCAATTAGATTTTCCCAGCCATTCAAAGCTACATCCTATTTTTCATGTTTCATGCTTAAAGAAGGTGATTGGAGCTAAGTGCCAAATTCAAACCAACCTTTCAGAGTTAGTTGAAGAAGGATCCATTTGGCTACATCTAGAAGCATTTTTGGACCAACATGAGCGTCACCTATGTCAGAGAACCATCAAGGAAGTGCTCGTCCAGTGGAAAGATACAACTCCAACAAATTCCACTTGGGAACCAACTACCATTCTGCAACAATTTCCTCATCTCAAGCCTTGAGGACAAGGTTGTTTTTAAGGGGGCTAACATGTTAGGGTCCTAACCCACACATAGGTAGAAAAATATATTTGGATTTAATTAAGGTCAATATTAATAAGGCCTTTCAATAAAATAGAATAAGGCATATGTAAGAAGACCTAATAGAATCTTCCGCTTCTAGAAGGATCTTCCTCTAGATGCTTCTTTTTAGTATAAATAGGAATCAAGGGTATGCGAACCCTATCTTGGATATTATTTTAATAGAGATCTTCTCAAATGGAATTTTCCCCCTCGAAGGGGCCTGTGAACATTGCTTTCAGATTCAAAGTGTTATTTCTATTATTATTCTCATATCATTTCAGTGCTATTGTGGTGAATGTTCTGGTTATATTGTTGTTATTATTCCATTTCTAGCATTTTATTTCTATTCTACATACATTTTATATCTGGCATATTACATACACTATACTCTCCATAAACCAAATACCATAAACCCTTACACAAGAACATGTGTCAAAACCATACCTTTAATCATGTAGCAATCATTAATACCTATACCATACCATGCAACAATTGGAACAATTGCAATATGAAAATATGTCCTTGGGGTTTATCAACACCAATTGAAATGAGAACCAACTCAAAGATAGCACCAACTCTTAATGCAGACTCTAGCATGTATATCTTAGCACCAACTCTTAATGCAAACCCTAGAATGTATATCTTAGCACCAACTGAGAAGAGGAATCCAATCCTAAAGTACAAGACCAAACTTGTAGACAGAAAGAAATCTGTCAAATTGTACCAACAACCTATACCAAGACAAGTGAATCAACTATGCACAACACAACATGTCACAACAACCTGTCACATCAACCTATCTCTTCAATCTCATCATCCAAATCTAATCTACTCACAAACATCAATCATCAAGTCAACTCTCAACCATATACACAATATCACCAAGTTAACCAACAAGATAGGTCTAGAAATAAACCATACTTTCCATAAACCAAATACCATAAACCATTACACAAGACCATGTGCCAAAAACATACCTTTAATCTTGTAGAAACCATCAAGACCTATACCATACCATATAACAATTCAAACAATTTCAATATGAAAATCTGATGTGGTTACTAAACTACCAAATTTCTATAGTCGTAAAATCTGTTGTTGTGGTTTTGATGCCACGATTTTGTTGTCGTGATTTTGATGCCACGATTTTGCTGCCATAATTCTTCTTCTGCGGTTTTTCTACTGTGATTCTTCTGCCACGATTGTTTTGCTGCGATTTTTCTTCGGCACTTTTTTTGCCGTGATTTTTCTCTTTCAATAATACCTTCCCAAATAACCTTTCAAAAATGGATATTCAATATTCTCAAATATCATACACATAAGTGACCCTTTCTATCTTATTTATACTTCTCCAAGTAGATTCCTTTAGGAGCTATCTTCTAACCAACTTACCCAACTTCCTTCTTTTGGGGATAACCCATTTCTAACCACTTTTTCCACTTACAACCACTTTATCGACAAATAATAAACTCTCCACTTCTAGTTGCAACTAATTTATTTTTAAATGTTTTCTTGTTGCAACCACTTAACCCATGACTAACCACTTTGACTGGTCAACTTCTTCTAGGAGCTTCTAGAATAATTTGAATTCTTTGACCTTCTAGGGGCTTCTATATAACTCATGAGCGTTCTCCAACTTCACATGGACATAACTCTTTAACCGTGAGTTATGTGACATTCCTATCGGAAACAACATGACATATAATATCCATATGGAATAGTTTCTCTGGAAAATTGATTGATCTTCATTACATTATTCCTCAATCAAACTTGGGTTCCCTAACCACATTGTTGGGATACTCAACAACCTAATCATTTGGACTTCACAAAGCATATTCCCATGAGGTATTTCACCATAAGGGGACCACTTTGGAGTTTATACATTTGATTATTCCTATCAAACATGACATGAAATCAACGATACAACTCCCTTTAATATCAACACATCATCATGACACCACTTGACATCAACCCTTTGACAACAATTACATCAATGACCATATAACCAATAATCAATATATCAATGATAAAATCACATCACTATGAGAATACTTGACATCAACCCTTTGACATCAATGACAACATACTACAACAATCATAAGAATAAAAACACTTATATATTTTGTGGTTAAAAAGGATTAAAAACCAATATTACATATTCACCCTCCATCTCAGTAATCCAATAGACTGAGTCACTATAAAATAATATATAGGGACCGCTCCATACTTTCTCGTTTATGGAAGGAATACGTTCTCCCTCCAAATATCTATTTTTCTTCCCTTCAACTCACCCAATAGTCATGCGGGAGAGAATTCCCCGCCATCCAGAAATGCATAAAGACCTTGGTAAAACTGGAAGAAAATCGAGCTAGAGACAAAACTTAATTTGAGGCCCACCAACAGACCATAAAACGATGGTTTGATAATAAATATGTTGGTGAAAAGGAATTTTTTGTTGATGACATGGTTCTCAAATGGGACAATCCACATCAGGACAAAGGGAAACACTCTAAGTTTCAACAATTGTGGCTAGGTCCTTTCACAATGAAGGAAAAGATTGGACTAGGAACCTACAAATTGAAAACAATTGAAGGAGATGTGGATCTCCTCCCTGTAAATGACTATATTATCAAGCACTATATTAGATATCCTTTGAGGAAAATCTCTTGTACATAAATAAATGAGTCATTTTTCCCATCTTTTGTTATTTTTCAGCTTGTTTTGTTTTCATTTTATGCATGCTTGCTTCCCCTTTTACTTTTACTTTTTATTTCCTTTTTATTTTGTGGTTATATATCCATTTTTCACTCTCTCAATAGTGTTTCCTAAAATTACCTAGAAAACTTGGTGTTGTGAGCACAAATATTAGGCATGACATGGAATATTGGTATGAAATGACTAAAACTTATGCATTTTTCTAGACAAAAATGTATATGTTTTACAAATAATTACTATGCATTACCCTAGGTCTTATTTAGTAGAGAAACATGGCTTAGTACAAAATACATCTTGAATTCTTAATTTGTTGCGAGAATGAACTAGTGGTCGTACCCAAGAGAAGGTTTTGGGCTTGCATGAAATTAACAGACTAAGACAAATTTTTGAGAGGAACCTATAGTACTCAAGGCATGCTTTCCAGAAATATAGCTCATCTATAATGAAGTTGGAAGATCTCATTTTCACAGATGTCATCTGCATGCCTTTAAGAAAAAACTAGAATCCCCCCATCCATATCTCTCTAGAAATCAAAAGAAATAATCTCATAACGGTAAGGTCTTGGGAAATACATTTCAGTTCATTTGGGACATGCATGTATCTTCATTGGGGCTATGAACACTCTTTGGTAGTGAAGAACAACTTGTGACACTGGGGTGGCTCCATTGGGGATATGGACGCTCACTAGTAGCAGAGAAACACCATATAAATGCGTAATCAACTTGATTTTTTATCATTCCTGATGCATAATTACCTTGTTGTACTTCACTTACCTCCCCAAGATGGTCCATCTTTAAAAAGGGATACTATTATAATCAACAAACTCTAGGCATGGACATAATATCTCTCTTTCCTTATTCAAACTCATCTAATTGAATTATATACTTTGAAACTTGTGGGACCTGCTCATTCTCCCTCTCGGTTATGCATGAATTTTTTTTCCTAAAGTCTTTCTATTTAGATACTCTTTGCATATATTCATTTCTTCACCCAGTGTGTCACCAATTGTTGTACCAGGAACATGTAGAGATTTTAATACAAATTATGTATTTCCTAGATTCTCTTGATCTAACAATTATATGCCACTGTTAAATACATAATCGCTTCAACAAATATTCTTGCAGAATTTAAAACATGATCGCCAATTGAAATATCAAGAAGAAAGATCAATCACACATAACATAGATGTTTTAATGGGAAATAATAAAGCTAAAAACCCCACTATCATATATTATGTATACATCATGGATCATGTAACAATCACATACAAAAATCTAATCCAAGATCTCTCAGTAAAATATACAATTGTCTCACACTGTCATACAAAAATTGACAAATTCATGTGACAATTTACTACTTCTAGATAGCCTGCCTCCTCTACACAATCACTGTTAATGGAAATCCCTACAATGAATGAATTCCTCTTGCCTAGGTTGCGCAATCCTCATGGGAACATCCAATGTGTGTGTGGTTTCATGAGTGCACCCACTAAAGTAACAACTGATAGTCAAATTCTCCCTTTCACCTATTATCTCAACTGGGTCTCCACTGGATCTGACATGCATATAGTTAATAGTGGTAAATCTTCAGTTGCATGTGAGATCACTGATTGCGAATTAATTAATAATTAATTCACTGATCTCTCACTACTGTAAGTTTAGTTACAACTAGTATAACTGATCTTAACTCACTTAACTGAGTTAAACTGCTTTACAACTCACATAACTACACATCCAACTCTGTTACAACTTGGAATCACTCAGTTACAACTAATTCGACTTGCATGTCCCACCAACCAACCTTTGAACTCAAATTTCCTATAGCTAATTGATTTTCCACTTTAGTTAACTATTTCCAAGTTCTCATTGAGAATAGATTAATATTTATTGTCCAACTATTATTAAGGGATAATAATAGTTGACACATATCTATAAATAGAATTTGTTCACCATCTATAAATAGATATCATCTATAAATAGAATTTTCTCATCATCTAAAAATAGACTTCCACCTAAAAATATCTTGAGCCTCCATCCTAGTGTAGGTGCATAATTTTCACTAGGATCTTCTTGTTGAATCTCAACACTCCCTCTCAACAAGAAAGGGATTATCCTTCACCCCGATCCTATCTCTATGGTATTCAAATTTTCTCCTAGTGAGCGCCTTTGTCAGAATGTTTGCATGCTAATCTTATGTAGGAATGTACTGAAGCAACATGATCTTCCACTACACACAATCACTGATATGATGATACCGGATATCTATATTCTTAGATCTATCATGAAACACAAGATTAATAGCGAGTTTAATGCAACTTTGATTATCACAATGAATCACTGTCGGATCTAAATGAGAACTAAACAAACCAACCAAGATCTTTCTCATCCATATAGCCTCACATTTAGCTTGACTCCCTGCCATGTATTCCGCTTCCTCTGAACTGAGTGCCACAGATATTTTTTTCCTTCTGTACCAAGAAACAATTGTAGATCTGATACTAAATATCTTCCCTAATGTGATCTTTCTGTCCATTGGGTTGCCTGCCCAATCTGCATCCATGAATCCATGCAACTTCACCTCATCTGTCTGTCTGTAACAGAATCCATACTCAGATGTGCCTCTCTGGTATCTCAAGACATGCTTACCCACCTTCCCAAAGATCTTGGTAGGATTAACCATCGCTTGAATCATTTGGTTAACTGCATAGCAAATGCCCGGTCTCATGTTCACCATATACATTAGTGAACCCACTAATCGTCGATAGACAATAGCATGCACTACCTTTCCAGAAGTAGAATCCTCTTTCTTATAGTTTCCTTGAAGAGGAGTATCCATGGGTTTGTAGCCCTCCATGTGAAACTTACCTAGTATCTCCCTTTCATACTTGCCTTGAGACACAAAAAGTTCACCATCTCACTGCCATATTTCTAATCCAAGGAAATAATGAAAGAGGCCCATATCCTTCATCTTGAAATCCTTTGTAAGGTCCTCCTTGCATGAGTGTATCAACTTCTCATCACCAATCAGTATTAAATCATCAACATAAAGAAAAATGATTAAAATCTTACCCTCCACCACAATTTGGTATAGGTTTTTATCCGCTTCACTTTTGGTGAAGCCCAGTCTGGTGAAATAGCTATCTATCCAAGTGTACCAAGCATGGGGTGCTTGCTTAAGCCCATACAATGGTCTTTTGAATTGGAACACATGTGAATCACTGTTGAAGATATCAAATCCTTCAATATTCTCTATGTACACCTCTTCCTCAATGATCCCATTGAGAAACACAGTTTTTACATCCATCTGATGAATGTTCCAACCCATTTGCGCTGAGAGTGCAAAGGTGGATCTTATGGAAGAGTACCTTGCGACAGGTGCAAAGGTCTCATCATAATATATCCCCTCAATCTGTGAGAATCCCTAGGCCAAAATTTTGGCCTTATATTTCTCTACACTCCCATCAACAACTTTCTTTACCTTGTAAATCCATCTTGAACCTACCACTGATTTGTCGACCCGTCTCGGGACAATTTCCCACGCACTATTTTTGAAAATGGATTCATACTCCTCCACCATTGCATCATCCCAAGTGGGATCCTGCACTACTTCCTAAAAGGAAGATGGTTCAGTCACAATACATTTTCTAATGAGAGGCATGTATCCAATAAATCGATCATGAGACTGTCTCTATCTGCATTGTGAAGTAGGGGCTCCTACATTTTGTGCACCATCTAGTCTCAATCTATCATCTTCTCTGGTGTGCTTTCTTCCTTTTCTGATGGATAACTCTTCATGAGTGGATTATTCCACTCCATGAACCTCCTCATGTGGCTGATCCACATCTTGAGACTCATCATTGGGAACCAACAGTTCCTCCTCTGCATGCACGTCTATCTCTCTCTCAAGCGACAACCACATGAATTTTCCCTCATCGAATTTTATATCTCGTTGCATAACAATCATATCACTGTTAGGAAAATACACATGATAATTATGGGTTGTTTCTATGTACCCCACAAATATCCCAACTTCAGTAGTCGACTCTAACTTCTTCCTGGCGTTCTTGGTCACATGTACATAAAAAAAATGAGCTAAAAATGTTAAAATGAGAAACATCAAGTTTCTTACCAATGAAAGCTTCTTCAGGTGTACTCATTCCAAGTACTCTATAGGAAAACAATTTTTCACATAAAACACAGTGTTGCATGCTTCCACCCACAAATGCATTGGTAGGCCCTGATCATGCAACATCGCTCATGCTGCACCCAGGATCATTTTGTTTTTCCTCTCCATAACCCCATTTTGTTGTGGGTTATGAGGCACTATGAGTTCTCTTCAAATTCCTTCTTTGTTGCAGAAGTCATTGAATTCATTTGAGATTTATTCTCCACCATTATCACTCCTCAAACCCTTCACTTTCTTCCCCAAATATTTCTACACCAATGATTTAAAATCACAAAACTTTGATAATGTTTGATCCTTCTTCTGCATGAAGAAGATCCAACATTTACGAGAAAAGTCATAAAAAAAATAACATAATACTTATGTTTTTTTGTTGAAGCAACCAAGAATGGTCCAGACACGTCTGTGTGAATTCTCTTTAGGATCACCGAAGCACGGTTCTCCTTTTCATGAAAGGTGGACTTTACATACTTCCCCATGGTCCAACCCTTGCATTGATATAAATGAGCAGGTGTTCCCATTGGAAGTCCAGTAGATATTTGATGCATGATTTTAAATGCTCCATGATGAAGATGGCCCAATCACCTGTACCATAATTCACCCTCATCTTGGCTCACAATTTTTTTTTCCTTGCCCATCATGGCATCTTAACCATCTACCTCCATCTTGTAGAGATTATTAACTCGAATCCGTATCTTCTTGACTTGACCCATTGTTTTGTGTCACAGGAAGGCTTTTCCATCGTTGAAAACAACATCATAGCCTCTGTCCTCCAACATTGCGACTGAGACCAAGTTTTTCTTTAGACCTGGAACATGCATAACATATTTCAATTGAAATGGTTTACCTAACTCCCTTTGAAAGGTAATGGTACCAATCCCAGTTTCACTGTATCATCCATCGTCACCCATTTCTATATGCATTTTGAGATCTCTCTCCTCCAAGTCACTGAAAAAACCCTTATCTCCAGTCATGTGGAAGGAAGTGCCATTATCCAAATACCACACTGATCCCAATGCACTTAACACCATGCATACGATCAAGGATAATTCAAAATCAAATTGCGAGGTAAGGGCCTCACGAGCTGCAACTCCAACAACCTTCTTGTTCTTCTTCTTCTGTAGACAATTAGTAGCAAGATGCCCATGTTCATGACAGTGAAAACACTTCACTTTGGACAAATCCACCTTCTTACCTATAATGAATGGAATTTATTCTCCTTACCTTTCCTTTCCATGGCAGGAAAAGAACAATCCTCTTAATCATCAGTCTTTGATGAATATCCATCTCTGGTGTTCCGCCTGAACTCCTCCTACACCAAATTCGACCATAGTCGTTCCCGATCTGGCAATTTTTCCCTTCCATTGACATAGTCTTGATAACTATGCCAAATTTTGGGAAGTCCTAGGAGAGGCAATCTCACCAAATCATCATCATTGATTGTTATTCCCACACTCCCCAACTCATCCCGACATTGAACAAACTTCATGAGATATTTTGGAATGGAGTCGCCCTTCTCCATCTTGATCTTCCTGAGTTTATCTTTGAGCGCCAATTTCCTATGGTCGTTTTTGTTTCAGAATAGATCTGTCAAAATATTCCACATTACATATAGTGTGTCTTTACCATGGAGGTTTGAGACAATGTGGTCTCGTACTCCCTCCAATAGGATCCTTATCACCTTTGCCACTTTCTTTTTCCATGAATCAAGATTTGCATCGTCTACAGCATCTAGCTTAGGAACATCTTTGTCAATGAATTCCTTCAAGCCATTGTCTTTAAGTACTGCCTCCATCCTATCCTTCCAATAAATGTAGTTCAAGATTCCCTCAAGTGCATACTCTAACCTCAATCCATTGAAATCCATTTCGATCTTGAATTAGCTGTAGCACCAAGAAAGTCTTTCTGCAAATTCAAATTCTATCCAATCACAAACTAAGCTTCTGCAATTTCCTGTTCTTTGATACCATGTAGAAATTTTAATACGAATTATATATTTCTTGGATTCCCCTGATCTAACAATTACATGCCATTTTTAAATACATAATCATTTCTGCAAATATTCTTGCGGAATTTAAAACACGATCACCAATTGCAATATCAAGAAGAAAGATCAATCACACATAACACAGATGTTTTTCCGGGAAAGCATAAATCTAAAAACCCCACTATCATATATTATGTATATATAATGGATCATGAAATGATATCATACAAAACTCTAATCCAAGAGATCTCAGTACAATATACAATCGTCTCACACTGTCATACAAAAATAGACAAATTCATGTGCCAATTTACTGCTTCTAGACAACCTGCCTCCTCTGCGCAATCCCTGCTAATGGAAATCCATGAAATGAATGAATTCCTCTTGCCTAGGCTACGCAATCCTCATGGGCACATCCAATGTGTGTGTGGTTGCATGAGTGCACCCACTAAAGTCACAACTGATAGTCAAGTTGTCCTTTTCACTTGTTATCTCAACTAGGTCTCCATTAGATCTGACATGCATATAGTTAACAGTGGTAAATCTTCAGTTGTATGTGAGACCACTGATTGTGAATTAATTAATAATTAATTCACTGATCTCTCACTACTATAAGTTCAGTTACAACTAGTACAATTGAGATTAATTCACTTAACTGAGTTAAACTACTTTACAACTCACATAACTACACATCCAACTCTATTACAACTTGGAATCACTCAGTTACAACTAATTCGACTTGCATGTCCCACCAACCAACCTTTGAACTCAAATTTCCTATAGCTAATTGATTTTCCACTTCAATTAACTATTTCCAAGTTCTCATTGAGAATAAATCAATATTTATTGTCCAACTATTATTAAGGGATAATAATAGTTGACATACAACTATAAATAGAATTTGTTCACCATCTATAAATAGACATCATCTATAAATATAATTTTCTCATCATCTAAAAATAGACTTCCACCTAAAAATAGCTTGAGGCTCCATCCTAATGTAGGTGCATAATTTTCACTAGGATCTTCTTGTTGAATCTCAACAGGACCGGCAACTTCCCTTTTTATTGTATCATTTCTCAAAGAGTCAAATTATCCAAAGAAACAAGGACACTCTTTTTCTCATATTAATAATCTATTGACTTTTTGTAGAGGCAAAGTCATCCTCCTGATCTTCATGGAGACCTTCTCAAACTTTCACTTAATTTTTTTTCCAACTTCTAACTGATTTATTCTATCCATATCGATGAGTTGACATTTTCCTCGCCAATACGAGTTAGTCTTTTTCTCACCGATTCACAAAATCACCCAAACCTCCGCAAATTTTTTGATCTTGACCTTGTGTATCAACGACCATGAAGTCTTTGTCACGGACACACCAACTCTCATCTTTCCATCACCTCTGATATCCACATTATTTTAACTTTGGTGAGTTATCCTCAACATATCAATGACAATGAGATTATCTTCATTGACATTTTGGTATACATCATCCCTCGCTCACCTTCTTCTCCCTCTCCCTTCAAACTCTTCAATTCGGGAAGAGGTTACCCCATACCCCACCATTATCGTCCCATTACTTGGAACCTCAGCCATTTCTTTCGACAGGCCCTAACCTCTCTAAGGTTGTGGCTATGGGACCCTAACCTAACAAATCCTTGTACCATATTATATTCTCCCTAGCATCAGCCTGTGGGCTAGCGTATTGATGCTCCAACCCAAAACCTATGCTAAACCTAAACACTGGTGTCGAGCTCCACATCACAATATTTGGTCTGAGCCCAAAGTGATGCCTATGATTGACACTTAGGCACAAATGCTAACCTAATCCCACCTTAGGGGCAATGACCATAGAACCCTCACCAATACATGCCCCTCAATTCGACGATGATCAATAATTTGACGTCGAAAATACTTCAAACTTGGATATTTGATCAAGACATAACCAAAAGAAACTGAACTTATAAATCGTATTGACACCCATGAATATTTTTCTACCGATATAGTCTCACGGCTGAGCACTCACTTGAGACTTATCCAAATTAAAAGGTTTTAAAGTAATGTTGGTAATGTTTAAATGATCTCCACTGATATAGGCTTATCCTAGTTGGAGATCTTTGTTGGATGAACATCGATACTATCATTGTGTATCGATTAATTTCACATGCTTGATGTTGGTTGGAGATTTCACCATATCGGCATTGACCTTCCTTTCTACAATGATAAGTAGTTAGATGGCCCCCTCATTGAAAGTTACCAAAAAATGGAATAAGATTTTTACTAAGTTAGTATACCTTTCTTCCTCGAACACTGAAACACCTTTCTTTCTCTCCAATATGGATGTAGGTATGTATCGAGAAAGAAATCACAAACCCTATGTATCAACAAAGAAAACACAAACCCTCATGACAGAGGACGTCAGGAAATACCCGCTCTCTATTGAATTCTCTTGTGTCACTTTCATAATTGCATTGGAACATAACCTAAAATACCTTGTACACTAAAATAAAAACAAAAATGGTTGGATCAAATAATTGGAAGAAGAAGTCAAGTGCGGGAAGAGAGATAAGGGGATCCTCAAGGAATTTGGGATATGCATAGAAAAATTCATTAAATAACTCCACCATATGGCCACATACAAGTATTCTAACCTCCAAGTATTCCAACATTTGGTGACATAAATAATAGCATAGCACAACTTGGTACAATCTAAGAAGATCGAATTTTCCACCATTGGAGAAGGTTTGAATGACATGCAACGATGGATTCTCGAGAACTCAGATGCCATAGTTGGGTTGCCTCATATATTGGAGTGGGAAATAAATATTGACTATGTTTCCTTTGATAGTTTCCAAGAAGCCAAAGAGAAATATGAAAGGTAAACAAGGAGTTTTTGGCAATTTGTGCACTACTTCACAAGGAAGTACACATTTTAACACATAAAGGGCACCTCCCTATTGTCAACTCACTCAGAAAAAACAAAACTGATGAGCATATCTTTGAAGAAATCTAGTAGAATATGAGGGAGAGGCAAGAGGTGTTGAAAACACCGGCCACACTAAGAGGGGGAGTGAATTATTGTGTGGACTTTTACAAATTTTCTTATTTCAAGTTAGCAATTATTTCAAAACATAATTTTACACATTAAAAGAAATAATTTCATAAGAAGAATGAACACAAGAGATACCAAATGTATGTCTAAGATTTTTTATTATTTTATATATGTGACGACAATCACGGGGTTTTCCGAGCACTAACTGTTTTTTATTAGCACCAACTGAAGTAAGGAGGACCAACTCTTACGAGAGCACCAACTCTGAAGAGAGCACCAACTCTGAAGAGAGAACCAACTCTCAAGAAAGACTTAGCTTGACGCAAGACTCAACATGTTGATAGAATGTAATATATCCAACTAGAGTTCATCTAGTAGTAAAACCAACTCAAATACCAGTCATCCATTTGTTGAATATATTCCATCTCATGATCAGAGGTCTATCATAAATTCTCATCGCCGCACTTCATCGTCTCTCTTAAATTCACACCTTCTTCACTTCATCTTCTCTCTGATATTCACACATTGTTGTGCCAAAGAATCACCATTACAGAAATCATCAACCTCAGGTGAAGATCCACTTATTCGCACACTTCCTCACCCTCGAAAATGAACCAAGCATAGTTGTATTTATACTCATTTATGCTCAACTCTAGTTTAAGTTTTTGGGACGACTTGTGCCGCAAGTTAAAACTAACGTTTTCATTTACAAAAACTTTGGGACCACCATTGAACATCATTATGAGTATTCAACTTTAAACCTTGCATACTTCTTATCACCGAAAAGGCCACGATGAGTTCTAATCCTTCATATTATTTTAACAACCATCTGACCTATTTTCATAAATCAATCATAGGTATGGATCGATTTCCTTTGTCTCTGCAAATATTGCAGAAATTGAATTATGTAGAGGTGATTCTTTCAAATCTTGTACATGTGACCATATTCATAAAACCACGAGCTTAATAAATTAAGAAATTTTCCCAGCGCCTCATGGATTATGTGTTCATAACCCATGACCAGGGGATGTAACCTAGTCCTCTAGTACTTCATCCTTCGATAAATTTCTCTCTCATCAAATCTTTCGGAGTTTCAACTTCCTGAAGTGGTTACCTCTCACAAGGACTGATTCAATGGTTAGCATGAATCCAGGAACCAAATAAATGGTCTAGCTTTAATCCTTACTTGTCCTTCCACTTCTTAAGCCAATGAATATGAGTTAATCAAAGGTTGAGATGGACGAACACTATTTACTTTGGTACTTTGGGGGTTTGAAGGTCCGGGTAATTATTGCTCGAATTTCCACCAGATTTGGTCAGTGCCTAAGTGGTCAACATGGAGTGATTACATCATGTTTTTATCTAACAGTCATGTGAGAATCTGAAGGATTTTAGATCAATGGTTTACATTGACTTCGGCCTTCGCCACTTCAGGTAGTTTATGGTTTCCCCCAAAGGAAAAACTCCTGGAGTGACGTAACTTGTTGATGTCGCTGCTGAATTGGCATTGGCCGAGTGGTTACCACGTGTCACCTAGATTTGTGACTTACGTAACCTAAAGTGCCACCTAGACCTAGAAACTTGTAACCATCTGATTGTGTCACGAGTACTTACTAACGTGGATCTCCTAATGTGGCACATGTCCTCCTCCTAGATCTAACGATCATAGGTTCATCTGAATCCTTGATTCAACAACTGTGATTAGTTCATTTTGACCTTTGGGACTTTGGGTTATTCGATCCCACTTCCCAATTCTCCCAAAGTGAGATTCCCCGACTAAATCTCAAGTATATTGACTTCATCTAATGATCCTTCTTTGACACAAAATCCCTAACCTGATCCAACAATTGTCGGGATTTCAACTATTTCAGGATCTCATGAATCCTTGATCCAACGACTATGATCAGTTCTAGATCAATGATATAGATTCATTTTTGACCTTCGAGACTTTGGGTTATCCGTTCCCAATTCTCAATTCTCCCTAAGTGAGATTCCCTGAATAAACCTTTGGCAACTTGACTTCATCTGATGATCCATTTTTGACACGAAAATCTCAACAAGATCCAACAATTGTCGAGATTTCGATTGTTCCTGAATCAGGGGTTCCAAGGTTATGGGGTAGTGGAACCGATGCCAACTATATTTCTATTGGTAGGTGATGATCAACGATTAGTGTCTATTTTGGAACCGAAACTTGCATGATCGAGTTTCTGCAATGCACTTTCCCTTCTGAGATTTTTTTTATATTCCTATACATGTTGTTCATAACAAATCATCATCACTATAATGCACTTTCCCTTTTGAGATTTTTGGTATTTTATTTGGATTCTAACTTATCGAGATAATTTATTTGTTGAGAATTCAATATCGATGGTGTTTCTACATTGCATTGATATCGTGAAATATAATATGTTGCCTCTCCTGAGATTTAGCTATATTCCTTTGCATGTTTTTCATAAAAACTCAACATCACAACATCGATTTTTGACATCAATGACAATATGTCCAACAATACCCCCCTTTGTCATTGAGGGAAACACACTAACTTCATACACAAGCTCCCCCTATGATAATGCTTCTCTCCTTTGAAGTTACTCTCCCCCTTTGACATCAATGTCAAAGGGTTTCTCCCCCTATGATTAATCTATGTCTGTGTGTATGTTGCTGACCAAAATATGAACTCGGGCAACTCCCCCTGCAATAATGCTCTACCTTCCATAACTGAATGACTCCCCCTGTCAATCTACTCTCTCTGCCTCTAACTTCTCTCCTCTGTTTCTAAAAGGGTAGATATTCCTGACAAGTTCTCTCCCCCTATCATCTCTATTTTATAATGTTCTAAATTCATCTGAGAGACTTTTATACTCTTCCTACGACATGACGACAATTCCTTTTGCAAAAATTAACTCCACTCATGTTCACATGTTCAGTCTTTTCTATCCAATCTGTGAGTGTCCTTGTTTCTTGGCCTTTGTCCTCTTATCTTATATTATTACAACTTCATTTTTCTTCCATGTTTCATTTACTCTTCTTGTCATATTGTATGAAGAATTTCTCATTGACTTTCTCCTTGAGTTCCAATGGCCCTGGTATTTGTGGCCAAATCCACCACAACTATAGCATATCACAGTGTAAAAATTTGCAACAATGTGTCCAACAAGATTTCATTTCCAACATCTTAAAATGTTGTTGAACCTATGACCTTGTTTCATTCCATGATGCCTACAATCTAAGTCTTTATGACCATATTCATTACAATAAAATAAATGACCATTAAAAACACTTTCATACCTCCCCCTTTGACTCATCCTTGAAAGTGTCTCTCTTCTAAACTTGCTTTGAGGTGTAGAAGTAGCTTTTTGATGTCTTCCTTGATCTGATATTTTGAAGATTGAAATGTTTCTTTCACTCTTGGAACATGAAGGACCTGCATCAGACCTGCTTTCACTCTTTACAAATGAAAGACCTGCATCAGACCTATCTTCACCCTTTACAAATGAAGGACCTGTATCAGGCCTGTCTTCACCCTTTACAAAAGAAGGGCCTACATCCGACCTGTCTTCACCCTTTACAAATGAAGGACTTGCATCAGACCTGTCTTCACCCTTTACGAATGAAGGACTTTCGTCAAGATTTATAGGAGTACCAATTTCTTCCCTGTTGTAGCCAAGACCATATTTATAATTTGGTGATATTTGATTATCCAATATCTCATCCAAGATCATAAAGTTGTTCAAGAAATTGACATGAGTCTGTGACTTCTCAACTTTCTTTCTAAGATTCACAACGTCTTCTTCCATCTTATGACATGCCTCTTCCCTTTCATTCAACTGGTTCCTCACTACCTCTTCTATTTTTTTTGCTTCTTCAAGTTGGGTCTTTAGACTGACATTGCTTTCTCTTAGTTCTTTTAGATCTGCAAGGTTTCTACTACGTTAATCATATTCCTTCTTCTTTTCTTTTGCTTGACTGATTTCATTCTTCAATCTCTTGATCTCCTCTTGTTTTTATTATAACTAAATATCTTTCTTAGATGTGACATTTTCATTGTCTTTGAGCATTTCCTTTATTTCCAATATATGATTTGTATTTCTAAGCTCATCATCTTCCTTCTTTTTTTCTTTTACTTGACTGATTTCTTTCTTCAACTTCTCAATCTCCTCTTCTTTTTCTTCTAACTGAATATCTTGCTAAGATATGACCTTTTCATTGTCTTTGAGCATTTCCTTTATTTCCAAGATATGCTTTTGACTCTTTTCAAGAAATTCTTTAGTGTACTCATAAATATTTCTATTGTATGAATAATCATGGTCATAATTGTATTCACCAAAACCGCAATCAATTTTTTGTATAATATTTTATAGTTCTTATTCTACTTATTTCATGGGATAAATGATAACATAACTTTCTTCTATTATATCTGAATCTTCTTCTTTACTTGTAGGGGAGAATTCAATATCAACATTATTGCAATCGAAAGATTGTGGAGATTATTTACCTTTATTGATGGCCGAGTCTTCCTCCTCATAATTGATAAGAATGTCTTTTGTGTCTTCTCTTTTGATTTGATACATATTCTCTAACTTCAACCATAATTCCTTGGCACATTTGCATAGTCCCATGCTTACTTTGATGGTATCTGATAATCCATTGAGAAGAATCTTAAATGCCACTTCATTTTTCTTCCTTACTCTTCTTTGGGCTGCAAACTTGGATAGATTATTTAAGGTAGTTAAGTGTCAGGGCTTACTTACTACTGAATCGCAAAATTTAGATCCTCTTGACTTCAAATATTGTTTCATATTTTACCTCCATGAAGAATAATGTTTTCCATCAAATAAGGGAGATTCAATTGTGGAGAGAGCCATTTGTCCATCCACTTATTCAAAATATACCTTCCAGTATTTAAACTGTGATGAAGGCACCCTCTCTGATAGCAATTGTTGAACACACTAGCTACACTAAGAGNNGGGTGAATTAGTGTGTGGACTTTTGCATTTTTTCTTATTTCAAGTTAACAATTATTTCAAAACATAATTTTACACATTAAGAGAAATCAATTCATAAGCACAATGAAAAAAAGAGCTACCAGATGTTTGTATAAGATTTTTTATTATTTTATATATGTGATGAAAATCACAGGGTTTTTCGCAACACCAACTATTTTTTATCAGCACCAACTCCTAGGAGAGCACCAACTCTCAAGAAAAACTCAAACTGCCGCAAGACTCAGCTTGTTGATAGAATTAAATCTATCCAACTAGAGTTCATCTAGTAGTACAAACAACTCAAATACCATTCATCCATTTATTGAATCTGTTCTGGGTCATAATCATAGGTCTACCAAAAATTCTCATCACCACACTTCATCTTCTCTCTTAACTTCACACATTATTCACTTCATGTTCTCTATGATATTCACACCTTGTTGTGCCAAAGGATCAACATTACAAAAATCACCGAACGCAGGTGCAGATCCACTTATTCACACACTTCCTCACCCTCTCAAATGAACCAAGCATACTTGTATTTATACTCATTTATGTTCAACTCTAGTTTATGTTTTTGGGTTGACTTGTGCCACAAGCTACAACTAACTTATCCATTTACAACACCTTTGGGACCACCATTGAACATCATTTCGGATCTTCAACTTTAAACCTGACATACTGCCTATCACCATAATTTCCACGATGAGTTCTAATCCTTCATATTCTTTTAACAACCATTTGACCTATTTTCATAAATTGATCATAGGTATGGATTGATTTCCTTTGTCTCCATGAATGTTGTAGAAATTGAATTCTGTAGAGGCGCTTCCTTCAAACCATTTACATGTGATGATTTTCGCAAAACCATGGGATTATTAAATTAAGAAATGTTCCTAGTGCCTCATGGCTTATGTGTTCATAACCCATGACTGGGGGCTAGAACCTAGTCCTCTGGTACTCCGACCTTTGGGTGATTTCTCTCTCATCTAATATTCTAGAGTTTCAACTTCCCCAACTGGTTACCTCTCACAAGGATTGATCCAATGGTTAGCATGAATCCTAGAACCAAATCAACAGTCTAGCTTCAATCATTACTTATCCTTCCACTGCTTAATCCAATAGTTGTGACTTAATCAAAGGTTGATATGGACGACCACTATTTACTTCGGGGCTTTAGGGGTTCAGAGGTTTGGGTAATTGTTGTTCCAATTTCCACCAGAGTTGATCAACACCGAAGTGGTCAACATGGGAGTGCTTACATCATATTTTGATCTAACAGTCATTTGAGAATCCAAAGGATCTTAGATCAATGGTTTACATTGACTTCGACCTTTGGTGCTTTGGGTAGTTGTTGGTTTCTCCCAAAGGATAAATTCTCAGAGTGACGTAACTTGATGACATCACTGTTGACTTGGCACTGGCCAAGTTTCTTCCATGTGTCACCTAGATTCATGACTTACATAACCTAAAGTGCCACCTAGACCTAGACACTTTTCACCATTTGATTGTGCCATGTTTCCTTGCTGATGGGGTATGCTGACATGGATCTCCTAATGTGGCACATGTCATCCTCTTAAATCTAACAGTCGTAGGTTCATCTGAATCCTTGATACAATGACTTTGATTAGTTCATTCTGGCCTTTGGGAATTTGGGTTATTCACTCCCACTTCCCAATTCTTTGAAAGTGAGATTCCCTAACTAAACCTCGAGTATCTTGAATTTATCTAACGATCCTTATTTGACATGAAAATCCTAACATGATCCAATAGTTGTCAGGATTTCATCTATTTTGGGATCTCATGAATCCTTGATCCAACAAATGTGATCAGTTCTAGATTAGTGGTCTAGATTGATTTTGGCCTTCAGAACTTTGGGTTATTTGTTCCCAATTTTCAATTCCACCGAAGTGAGATTCCCCGAATAAACATCGAGCAAATTGACTTAAACTGACGATCCATTTTTTACGTGAAAATCTCAACACGATCCAAAGGTTGTTAGGATTTTGGTTGTTCGTGACTCCGACGTTCCGTGGTTCTAGGGTAGTGGAACCAATGTTAACCGTAGATCTATTGGGAGGTGACGATAAATGGTCGACATCTATTTTGTAACTAAAATTTATGCGATAGTTAACTCCAACCCTTTCATCCTGCAATGGTTCCCCGTCGTTGATTTTCCCTTACTAAGATCCAATGATTAGGACTTAATTTGATGTTTGATCCGAAGGTCCTCCTGTGTAAATCCCACATTTGGCATCCTGGTTTATCCTGAAATATAAATCAATGGATAGGATTCTCCCTTGATTCTTTTGTAGTTTTACAGTGGGGATTTCAATCCTGATCATATTTCTTCAATGCACTTTCCCTTCTGAGATTTTTGGTAGATTCCTCTACATTTTGTTCATCACAACTCATCATCACTGCAATGCAATTTCCCTTATAATATTTTTTTTTTGTACTTGGATTCTAACTGATTGAGATCATTGATCTATTGGGAATTTTATCTCGATGGTTTTTATGCATTGCACTGATCTCATGAAATCTAATACACTACCTCTCCTGAGCTTTAGGTAGACTACTCTACATGTTTTTCATAACAACTCGTCATCACAACATCAACTATTGAAATCAATGACAATATATCCAACAAGAGGACTCTTAGACAATGATAAGGGTAACAACATATTTGATGGAGGAACGTCTCATCAAGACAACCAAAATGAAAAATATGTTTCAGTCTTTTAATAGGTTAACTTGATGAGGGATATGAAAACACTCTCGCACAACTCATCCTCCCACAAATTTTCCCTATAAAAAATCTTGTACCGTCGATTCATATCCATTATAGGAAAACATGAATATTTGGAATCTTACCTGAGACACAAGGCCAAGTGAATAAATAGAAAACAACAAATTTGAATTTTTCTACAACCACCTCCAATTTTGTATTTTTTCAACCGTAATCAGTTTTGTCTTATTGTAACACTTGTCATCATAATTTGAGAGGGTGAAGCTAAAGATACTTGTAACTTCATCTTGTAGAATCCAAGACTACCCCATATGAATTTAATAAGATTACTATAAGTAAAGGAAGATTCTCATTTTGGCAAGGCTCTTCAAGCATTGTAAATTCGGGAACTATTTTTAGAATTAATATTGAGAAGCCCTTAGGGATGATTTTGTGTGAGATAACTACTCTTGTTTATGGATAACATGTTGTGAAGTATTTCTAGTAGAATAATACTATTTACATGCATTGTAATAATATTCTTTTGTTTATAGACTTTTCTTGTGCAAACATAAATTATTCTTGAAGTTTAGTTTATTCTCTCTTATTATTTATCTTGGGATGGTGAGTAGTTTATGCATGTAATTTCATATATTGGATGAATATTTAGATTATGTCTTTGTATGCATATGTCATCTAACCATTTTTCTTCTTATCATCTATTTGGAAGAAGTCTTTTCAAGGATTAGTGGCATTTATGGCTACTCAATAGTTACTATAGTCGCTCATGTCTAGGATAGGATAGATTATATTTTACTCCTACAAGTAGTTAGTTTTCATTTGCATTATCCATTTCATTCATAACCATTCAATCATCCCTCAAAACCAATAATGGAAGCCAAGATAGAATCTGTATGAGTCTCCTAAACCAAATGATGTATGGTCTAATTGGGACCGTGTACCAGGGAGTGCCCCTGTCTGTTGACGGGAATTTTTCCCATGTCAATAGATTGATATTAATATCATGTTAGAGAACAATATACTTATGAAAATTCTATTTAAAATTAAACTAAAACTGATGGAATAAATAATTTAGATGAACATTTGCTGATTTTTTTCCAAACCATTTATTATAAATGTATTGCAATGAATGGAGTTATAATGGCCTAATCTTGGTTAAATTGACAACCTTATACTAGAATAATATCAATTATCCTTTTGTTTTTATTTCATAATAATTAAGGATCCCATTGTAATCTGATAGTCAAGTAGTGTTCCCCTAAATCATGAACTTCAACCCTCATTATTCATATATTTAAAATTAGGCATAAAAATAACCCTCTAGTTATATGGGCATTATGATTAGCTCTCTTTTATCCAAGCTATATGGAATTATTCTGGAAAAAAAGATCAACATATGCATAGCAATCCATGAGAAAAGTGCCAAAGGAAAAGCCAAATATAGGGGATATAATTCAAATATTTACCATATTGTTATGCTTAAGATGATTATGGATGAGTTTCATAATAATACAACCAATATCATGTGTTTCTTTGTTGACTTAAGAAAAACATTTGAAAAAGTACCTAGAACTAGTTTTTGGAATAAGTGAGAAGAGGTAAAATTTCCTTTCACATTGAGAGTTGTGGAAATAACGTTGTATATGAATGTTATTGAAAATATTATAAATATTGAGGGTTGGTCATAATATAATATCATAATATTGGAGTTAAGAAAGGTTGTCCCATGTTTTTTGCACCCAATGTTTTGGGTAAATATCACATGCACAGAGAAATGAATTTTAATGTGCTCATTCCACTTTTGCGCACACTCAAGAAGATGTATGAGGATCGACAAGAAGCATTTGTTGGATCAATTTTTATCAATGCGTGCGAATCCTATTTATACCAATGCACACTAGCTTGATTTTTGAGATTCATACTAGAAAGTAAGAAGACACTACATGCACGCCAGAATCAAGAAAAGAATATTCGATAAATCTCCATGAATGATTATTAAAAGGAGCATGAGATATCATTGGATAACAAGCCAATGAGATGGAAAGGTAGTTGATATTTCCATGATTCTAAAGTGGTGATATGGAATGTGTGTGGGACTAGCAGTAAGTAGAGTGAGTGGAGAATAATGGATAATGATTGAGCATCGTAGAAAAGAAGGATATAAAAGGAAGAAAGTATGAAAAATAAAGGGTTGGTTGGTTGGATGTTCAAGGAATTAGTTCGTTATCCCATTGGTTTGTGGTATTTTCCAAAAGTCTTGTAGCTCAATCTAAGCTCCTACAGTATTGTGATGTCTAAGCTTGTAAGTATGAGTCTATATTGTATGTAGAGTCTGAAAGGATTGCATACCGCAATATAATGTAAATATGGGAAATTATAAGAGGAAAAGTAAGAGTCTATTGTTGCCAATGGATGAATTGCATAATGTCTGTGTATACTGAATTGAAGGATGATTAAATATTTGCAATGATTATGATATATCACGTGTTACTTGTGTATTGTTTTTTTCTTTTGTTATGTATTGTTGACTATTAAATCAATTAGCAATGAAATGTATGAATGTCAACTTAGATAGATCTTTGTGTGTTTATTCCCCGACATAAGACCAGATGGTATCTATGATCATCATAATGTCTTGGATGAGACCTTCTTCAACCTTAGATGAATATTGATTTGTCGATGCTTTGGGTTTTTTATTGGTAGACTCTAGAAGAACCATGGGTATTAACCCCCCAAGGTTAGGAAGGATGTTTGCAAGCGTGAAATGGCCCAAAATATGGTCCCATTTCCAGGACTTGAAATTTTTGTATTTAGTGATGAAGGAAAAGAATGATGTGGTATCCATCTCTGGAGTAAACTAAAGATTGGTTAAATACAAAGGAATATATGTTTTATTTTCCAAAAATGCAAGGTTTGAAGGTTAATGTGAAGCAATGGAAAGATATGTATCCCTACACGAAAATGCATGAAATTTTCTTTGTTGAATTTCTCTATCTATTGTATGAATGGTTGAAAAGGAAAATTGCTACTAATGTTGCTTTGAATCAACTAGAATAAATGGTTTGGGATCAAGCCACGATTGATAGGATGAATGTATTGGATAACAAGTGGAATTGACCCATTTATTTATGATTTTATTGGGTGAAAAAGGGATATATAATTGAGTTTTTTGTTGAGTACATTGATTATTTTAGGAAGGTTTAAATAGAGTTCACAAAAGGTCCTAGGAAAAATATGTTGGAAGAAATCCCACTCTCGATAAAAATGTTGTTTGTGGAGAAGCGTTTGATGCTTATGGAGCCCGAAAATATTTTTGAGTAGACTCCCCTAGCACTCTAGGGCATGTGAATATGGGGGAAAGTGAGAGAAGAGATGGATGCATTAAGGGGGATCCAATTTTTTTTGAGATGAGGTGAACTATAGGATGGACCCATAAGAGAAAAGGATAGAGAGAGATGAAAGATACACAAGAAGAGCTGAGTCGAGAAGGAAAGTAGAACAAAGAAGTGGAAGGAAGTTGACAAGGTGAATGTGATGAGGGGTCATGCATAGGATGAAGATGAAGGATATATAACCAAGAGGAAGTGTGGAAGAGGGTGTTGTTCTAGAGAGGATCATAGATGATGATAATCTAGTGAAGAGGCACAACATTCAGAGTAGGGTATCTAGTGAAGATATTGGTAGTAGTGTTAGTAGGGACCTGAAGGTTGATGTGTGAACCCCTTGGATGTTGCAGAGTGCCACAAATTTAGAGGAATAAAAAGTGAAAAATAGAGGAATGAAGGTAGGAGATTAATATGGAGAATCCCCTAGTGGTGGAGGATATGATTTGGGAATAATGGATGGTCTTGCACGACTGCAGGTAGTATTAATTTTCTTCTGGACTTAACCCTTGGTATTCTCTAATACCATGTTGATATTTTACCACTTCAACCCAACACCCAACAAGTAGCTAAAAAGAAATCACTTTATCTACTAAAATCATAGCTAAGTATTCAACTAAACATGCAGTGGAAGAATAAACTAGGAAACCAAAATAACGCACATAAGACACAAAAAGTTTTAGGTAACCTACCCCTGAAAAAAACCCTAGAGGGAAAACCAGTTCAAAGAAGATTTTATTAAGGTCAAATCAGGACTCATGTAATAAATACAACTAAAAAAAAACCTGGAAAAGTCTTCCCTATCATACGACCCATCAACAACATGATTTTCAAGGTGTATATAATTCTCCTTATTATGAACCACATATGTATGTGACTTTCCCCACTATGAACCACATACATGTACAAAAAACCCATATGAACACTTTCATACAACACGCCCCTTTCCTGTGGATTCAATCCTCTAAAACCCACCTACGACTCCCTCTTCTCTCTCTTGTCCTTGATAAATATGATCTCTATATGCAAGTCCTTCTCCACCTATCCAAGATATTGAATCACATTCCTCTATCATCCAAGCCTCTGTATTGGATAGTTGGTTGTCATTGATGTTGGATATATGGTTTTCGTTGATGTCAATATAAGTGGTTGTCATTGGTATATATATATATATATATATATATATATATATATATATATATATATATATATGGGTGCATTATTCTACAAGAATCTCCAGAGGTATGGTCATGAATCCCGAAGTTTTTTACAAAATAACGACATGAAGGAAAGTGTTAATTCAAGTAACACATGCATAGATGGATAGTACTCATCATGAAATTTCTAATGGTAGGTGTAACTTCATGTATTTCCTCATGGTTTAGGAGTTATTAGGTCATAAATTTGGAAGCCCCGAAGAATGGTTAAGAAGCCCCTAAACGGTGATAACAAGATTCTACAAGTCATTAATTAAAGGGTAATTTTTTTATAACAATAAAGTACATGTTGAACTTTAAGTTAAGGAAAGGAGTCACATGGACAAGTATAAATACACTTCAATAAGCCTCTCATTCTTACACACATAAATTTATTGAATATCTTCTATGTGAGAAAACTTGAACTAATTGGTGAATTTGAGGTAGCAATTCTAAAGCAGGGAAAGAGTAAGGAGTGTGAAAGTTTCAGGATTGCAGAGGAGAGATATGGTTTTATGAACAACCCTAATTTGGTTAACCCCCATGGGTTAGGCTACTGGTGTCCCACGAGGCAGCCCCACAAGTTGTATGGCCCTTGTCCCGCATGGCCCTACGTTATGCATGGGTTAGTCCTACGAGGTTGAGACAAATCTATAGGAGGATGCTTGTATGAGGTTTCTAAGGCTGAGGAAGATCTACATGTATGAGCTCTTATGTATGAGATCAAATACAAGCTTAAAGGTATGTCTATATGATTTTGGTTACATGTTGGTTATGTTATGGTGCATGCTTGAGGCATATATTTGGTATCTTGTTAAGACATTGGTATGTCATGCTCGAGTGACATCTCATGTCCGTGGTGTAGGGAATATTTTTGGTACATATTTGAGGTACATTTCTTGGTGATATTGATGCATGTTTGAGGCACTTCTTGGTGAGGTTATGGCACATGTTTGAGTTACATGCATTGGATATTGTGGTACATGCTTGAGGAATGTCTTGGTGATGTTGGTACATGTTGAATAACATCTTGGTGATCGTTATCCCCTAGCATAGGGATAAATAAGGATATCACATCTCAAGGCCCACAGGTCCTACACATGGAGTAATGAGAGCTAGACGACTTGAACATGGCCCCGGAGGGACCCTATTTTATTCAATGCATTCCACTTATTACCACCAACAATATCCATCACACCAGCTTGGTCCTGAAGTAGTGGTGAGTATTTCTCCATGAGGTAATGAGTTTGTGTATCATGTTATGTATCACTATGATTTTTGAAGCACTTGAATATGTTGTATTGAATCCTTCTTCATTTCATGACGTTTTCTTTGAAATTATTCTCTTTGCTTCATTCATACCTGGAAGGGTGACATGGTGCTCTAGTAAGTTGATTTCTCTTTAGGATGGGTTTCTATTGGGTGAATCTGTGAAAATACATCGTTCATTCCCTCCATACTTACCACTTTCCATATTTATTCCTTTCATCTCCCCTATCTGTTTTTGGGCATTGGGATTGGCTACACTAGGAAGGGTTGTACCTTACCTCATGGGAAGAAGGGGATAAAGGAACATAGGGTAAAAGTAGCTAGAAAGAGGTAAAGTCCAATTTGAAACCTTCAAGATTCTTTGCATAGGGATCCATAAGAAAGCAATGAAACTATTCTCAGTAAGAAAAGGGGACCCATAAGATAATATAAACACTCAAGGTAATAGTTGATGGATATGAGGTATCATCACGAGCCGATCTATTATGACCATGGGCATGTATCGTTATGATACTACCACCTATCTAGTCACCAAGCCAAGGTAGTGGTTCTTGGTGTCATACCCAAGAGAAAGGGGGTCTCATCATGAGCCAACCTTCTCATTTCCATGAAATATTTGTGGAGAACATTGTCACCTCTGGTTATCAAACCAAGACAATGGCCCTAAACTTATTTCTTGAAGCACAAGAAAAAAATACCAAAATAAATGAAGCTAAGAGTAAAATGAAATGAATGGGCTAGGAAACAATTACATTTATGACAAGGTGCATCTCACCCTCCACAAAGAAACTCACAGGTAAGAATCTACATTTCCATGATATCACATGCACCCCATGCCCAAATATTTACCTCATTCCACCTCATAGATGACTTGGACTAGATCTCACCTAGAAAACACCCCAAACTCAAGAGAGGTTAGCCCAATAAGACACCCTGAGACCTTCTCCAAACCTAACTTGTCAAATTTCATAATGTCTTTGAGCATTTGTTTTGGTTAAGGTCGGTTCGATGCACATGTTTGGGTAGTTTAATTATTGAATGTGATTTACATGTTATGATCAATGTGACTTATGAACCCCTGGAGGGCATACTTGTTGTTGTTGCAATACCTTTCCTAGTGTACAGGTGCACATGAGGGAATGATTAGCTCAGACCTTCATAGCGCTCAAATCCAACCGATGGATGTTGAGACCCCAACCAAGGGGCATGACAGGGATTGAAAACTTGCATTGGGAGAAAGAAGGATGTTGCCTTTGGATGAACCTTGGAAAACCTAGACCCAGGGTTTATTGATCCTCCCACATGTATGTTGTCCCTTGAGGGCCTTGGAAATCATCATGGATACCCTAAATGTCATCCAGAACTAGACTCGTCATCTTGGACAACATTTATGAGGCATTGGCACATATGTGCAAGGTTTTGGGCCTTTGGAGGCCCAACGTTTCACCTTCACTACCTAGTGTTTCATACTTTGGGCTCAACATCACCCTAGAGGGGAATGACGTCACCCGTGGATTGATTCCTAGATGCAAATTAATTTTATTTTGTCCAAATTTAATTTGTGTAAAAAACTAGCCAAGTTGACCCAATAATTATGAAATGAAATTAAGTTTACGTTAAATCTTGTATAAATAAGAAGAAATTGACATTCAATTTCAACATAGCTTGTCCTTGGAGACAAGAAGGTCTGAAATTTGTGCCCTATTAGGGTTATTGGCTGAAATAGTGAGGCACCACTCTTTTTTAAGGCTTATCTTTTCAACTTAGATCATTTTTTGGAGTTTTATGGTGATATTGCATGGTATACTCATGATTATTCTTGGTGCAAGTAAGTAAAATATGCATTTTTTCATCTATTGAATGGTTTTATTTTGATCATGCAATATTATGAAATTGCATGGTGTATTTAATGCTTGAAGTAAGAAACTTAAGTTGTTATTTTCTCACTTTTATTCTTGGTGCAAGTAAGTAAAATATGCATTTTTTCATCTGTTTAATGGTTTATTGTATGGTTTTATTTTGATCATGCAATATTATGAAATTGCATGGTGTATTTAATGCTTGAAGTAAGAAACTTAAGTTTTTATTTTCTCACTTTTATTTACCAAGCTTTCACTAAATTTATCTAGTAACTAGTGAAACCCTAGAGCCCTAAAATGATAACACTCTATAGTTTTGCATTTGGTTATTGTTGCATAAGTTTTACTCCATAAAAAATATAAGGAGAGCAAGGCGCTAGGTCCTATAAGTGCCTACACCCTAGCACTTTGTTTCTTGAGGTCAAAATCTAGGAGGACATAAGTTGCTACTCCTCCTAGGATTTTTCCCATGTCGACTTTTGTGTATTATCATTAATTAGAAGCCTTAGAAGAAGCCTCCATATTTGACTCCATTACCCTAGAAAGGAACTAGTTATTCTCCTTTGACCTTTGACAAGGATCATCAACTTTCAAGATCAATTCCCTACTTGATTCTCTACTAAACTTAACTAACTTGCTAACTTAACCTATAAATAATAAAAACCAAGTTTCTTCTATCATAATCACTACTACAACTATTATTTTGTAGCTTATATCATTCTACTAACCATTTAAGTCATCCTGGAATTTGTATAAGGCAAGGTTCTATCAATAACCTATCAACCTAAGATAGGAGACTTTGAGAGAAAGAAGAGGAAGTTACAATGAGTTTGTTGTAGGTTGTATCCCTTCATATGCTGGATAATAATAAAGGAAGGACCTGACAATTTCTCTAGTGGACATAGCCCACACTGGGTGAACCACGTAAATCTGTGTCTCTATTGTATTATGTATCTTTTGTGTTTTGTTTCCACATTTGTTTTATTTTATTGCTCCACGGTCCATTTTTCTAACAATTGGTATAAGAGAGAAAGGTAACTCATAGGAAAAGAGGGTTCCTGGTTCGAGTGGGCGCAATGTCAGAAGATGGAAAGTTTAGGGTCAAGAAATTCAATGGCCAAAACTACCAGTTATGGAAGATGCAGATGGAAGACTATTTATATCAGAAGGATCTATTCCTACCATTGGGTAGAATAGCAAAGAAGCTGGCGGCTACGAAGGACGAAGAATGGGAGATTCTTGACAAAAAGGCTCTAGGAACGATACGACTGAGCCTGGCAGTGTCAGTGGCTTTCAATATTTCCAAAGAAAAGACAATGAAGGGTTTGATGGATGCATTGGTCAAATTATATGAAAAACCCTTAGCATCCAATAAGGTATTTCTAGTGAAGAGATTATTTAATATGAAGATGTCGGAAGGTGGGTCTATTGTAGATCATTTAAATGAATTTAATACGGTTACTAATCAACTAAGTTCTGTAAAAGTGGACTTTGATGATGAGGTCAGGGCTCTTCTAATCTTGTGCTCATTGCCAGAAATCTGAAATAGCTTGGTCATGGCTGTAAGTAACTCTATCTCTGGTTCAAATACTTTAAAATTTGATGATGTTGTTGGTGTTATCCTTAGTGAGGAAATGCGACGGAAAAGCACAGGTGAGACATCAGGAAATGCGTTGAACATGGAGAATAGGGGAAGACAAAAGGATAGAGGAAAGGGTTTCGGGAACCGTGGGAATTCTAGAAAGGGTAGATCCAAATCCAAACTTGGAAAGATAGAGTGTTGGAATTGTGGAAAGAAAGGACATCTGAAGAAAGACTGCAGAGCTCCAAAGAAACAAAGAGATGGACAGTAGGAGAGAAATCCGGAAGCAAATATAATAGGTGATGTGTTACAAGATGCTTTGATTCTTTCTATAGATAATATTTCTGATTCTTGGGTAGTAGATTTTGGAGCTTCATTTCATGCCACAACCCATAGGAAAATTTTTCTAGATTATGTTCAAGGTGATTTTGGACAGGTTCATTTGGGTGATGATTCACCATTCAAAATTGTTGGAATGGGAAAGGTAAAAATAAAGCAACGAAATAGAAACCAATGGTTGTTGAAAGAGGTAATACATGTTCCAGATTTAAGGAAAAATCTAATTTCAACAGGGAAGTTGGCAAGTGAAGGTTGTATATCCATATTTACAGATAAGACGTGGAATGTCATCAAAGGATCATTGGTGATAGAAAAAGGAGAGAAGGTAGGTACATTGTATTTATGTACTGGTAATATTGACTCTTCTATTTCTTTAGCTTCTACAGGAGTGGATACACCACTATGGAATCATAGGCTTGGAAACATGAGTGAGAAGGGGATGTAGATACTTCACAAAAGAAATTTGTTGCCAGACCTTAAACAAATT
>ML783654.1:696582-713302 GCA_009831015.1 Picea engelmannii
TTGACTCTTCTATTTCTTTAGCTTCTACAGGAGTGGATACACCACTATGGAATCATAGGCTTGGAAACATGAGTGAGAAGGGGATGTAGATACTTCACAAAAGAAATTTGTTGCCAGACCTTAAACAAATTGATTTGGACTTCTGTGAGCATTGTGTTTATGGAAAACAAAAGAGAGTCAGATTTCTCAGAGTCGGAAAAGAAAAGAAGAGTGAAAGGTTAGAGCTTGTGCATACATATGTATGGGGACCAACTCAGGTATCAACTCTTGGTGTCTCTCATTATTATGTTACTTTTATTGATGATGCAACTAGAAAAACTTGGGTTTATTGCATTCGACAAAAATCTGATGTTTTTTATACTTTTAAGAAATGGAAAGCTTTGGTTGAGAATGAGATAGGAAAAAAGTTGAAGTGTCTCAGATCAGATAATGGAGGTGAATACTGCAGCAAGGAATTTGATGATTATTGTTCATACCATGGGATTAGTAGAGAGAAGACAGTTCCAAGAACACCACAAGAAAAAGGTGTGTTAGAAAGGATGAATAGGAAAATCATGGAGAGTGCAAGGAGTATGAGATTGCATGTTGGTTTGCCCTTACAGTTATGGGAAGATGTTTTAGATACTTTTGTTTATTTAATAAACAGAGGACCTTCAATCTCTTTGGATGGTAGAATTCCAGAGGAGGAATGGACAGAAAAAAATGTAAACTATTCCTTTTTGAAAACTTTCGGTTGTGAAGCATTTGTCTATATTGATAAAGAAAATAGAACAAAGCTTAAGGCAAAATCCAAGAAGTGTACCTTTATTGGATATGGTGTTAATGATTTTGGTTATCACTTATGGGATTATAAAAATAACAAAATCATTAGGAGTAGAGATGTCATATTCAATGAGAAGGTCATGTACAAAGATCAGTTGGAGGGAAAGAAATAGGAAAAAGAAAAACAAGAATACACAGTGCTTGATGAGATCACTGAAAAAAAAATTCCAAAGGAACCAGAAAATCAAAATGTACAACAACAGGAGAAGAAGGTACCTCAAACACCTAAAAGCGTTGTTAGAAGATCTACCAGGTTAAGTATACCCCCTGAATGATACTCTCCTTCATTGTATTATTTATTATTCACTGATTCTGGTGAACCAGAATGTTATGAAGAGGCAATGCAGGTAGACACCAAAAAGAAGAGGGAGCAAGGCATGAAAGAGGAAATATATTCCTTGGTAAATAACCAAACTTGGGACTTGGTTCAGTTGCCTGCAGGAAAAAGAGCATTGCAGAATAAATGGGTTTACAAGTTGAAGGAAGTAGATGGAGGAGAAAAGCGATACAAGGCTAGACTTGTTGTAAAGGGGTTTGCACAAAAGAAAGGTATATATTTTGATGAAATATTTTCTCCTGTTGTTAAAATGACTTCAATTAGGACTATTTTAAGTCTTGTGGCAGTAGAAGATTTGCATCTTGATCAGTTAGATGTAAAAACAACTTTTCCCCATGGAGATTTGGAGGAAGAGATTTATATGTAGTAGCCACAAGGGTATGAGGTAAAAGGGAAGGAGAATTTGGTATGCAGGTTGAAGAAGAGCTTGTATGGCCTAAAGCAAGCTCCAAGGCAGTGGTATTTGAAGTTTGACAGGATTATGACAGAACAAGGTTATAGTAGATGTCATTCTGATCATTGTGCTTATTTTAAAAAGCTAGAAAATGGAAGCTTTATTATCTTGCTATTGTATGTAGATGACATGTTTGTTGCAGGGTCTAATATGTAGGATATAAATGTGCTTAAGAAGAAATTAGCTAATTCATTTGTGATGAAGGATTTGGGTGCTGCAAAGAAAATCCTTGGCATGAGAATAACAAGAGATAGAAAAAATCGCAAATTGACATTGTCTCAGGGTGAGTACACAGAGAAGGTGTTGGAGAGGTTTAGAAAGCATAATGAAAAACCAGTTAGTATACCTTTGGCCAGCCATTTCAAATTAACTAAGAAAATGTGTCCCAAGACACAAGAGGAGATAGAATACTTGTCTAGGGTTCCTTATTCATCAATAGTTGGCAGCTTGATGTATTCAATGGTTTGCACAAGACCAGATATTGCACATGCAGTGGGATTTGTGAGCAAGAATATGAACAATCCAGGTAAAGAACATTGGGAGGCAGTAAAGTGGATTCTCAGGTATTTGAGAGGTACTACTACTCATGCATTATGTTTTGGAGGTTCAGACACTTTTCTACAGGGATATGTTGATTAAGATATGGCAGGTGATAAAGACAACAAGAGGAGCACCACAGGGTATGTTTTTACTATAGGTGGAATAGCAGTAAGTTGTATTTCGAAACTGTAAAAGGTTGTTGCACTTTCAACAATAGAAGCAGAGTATATTTCTGCTACATAGGCTAGTAAAGAAATGATTTGGTTACAGAGGTTTATGGAGGAATTGGGAAAGAAGCAGGAGAACAATAGGTTGTACTGTGACAGTCAGAGTGCCATTCACCTTGCAAAGAAATCAGCCTTCCATTTGAAGACTAAGAATATATAGTTGAGGTACCACTTCATATGATTTTTCTTGGAAGATGGACATTTGAAGTTGGAAAAGATACACACTAGCCAGAATCTTGAAGACATGTTAACAAAGGGAGTAACCAAGGAGAAACTGAGTTCTTGCTCAGTTTCAGTTGGTCTTCAAGAATGAATATGAAGATGAGAAATTTTCCAAGTCCAAGGAGGTTCAGATTCCATCATATACAACAGTGGTGGATTTGTTGAGATCAGTCTCCAAGTGGGAGATTGTTGGTTGTGGAGCCTGATTATCTTCCCAATTCAGAGGTCTTTTACTTTCAGCCATGTTTATACCCCATGAACTATTTACACCCCATAAGTATGTACACTCTTCCACGCGGGGGATTGCAGAGGGGGGGTACCCCCTCTGCGGGGTCCGGGGGGGCTATCCCCTCGACTAGGGGGTCTGGGGGAAAGTAGGCCCCCAGAGGAAAAATTGCCTTGTAAATGTATATTGTAATTTCATTGTAAATCTGGACCACTCATTATAAGGTTGCAGATCTAACGGTAGAGATTATGTTAGGGTTTTTTCCCCTAGAAGGCAACCCTCTTTTATGAGGGAAATGTATTGCGGCTTTGGTTGATGGTGAATATTGTATTCTAAGATAGGATACTGTGAGAGAAATAAGAGGAAGTTATAGTAGGTTTGTTGTAGGTTGTATCCCTTCATATGTTGGATAATAATAAAGGAAGGACCTAGCAATTTCTCTAGTGGACGTAGCCCACGCTGGGTGAACCACGTAAATCTGTGTCTCTATTGTATTGTGTATCTTCTATGTTTTGTTTCTGCATTTGTTTTATTTTATTGATCCATGGTTCTATTTTTCTAATAGGTACAAACCTACTTTCACGTTCCCTTGTCCCTTTAAACATTACCCAAGTGACTTCTTCTATTGAGTGACCTAGAGAGAGGGGTTGGTTTTCACCGTGTATTTCTTTCTTTCATCAACCAAATAGGTCCTAGGACATCTCCTTTGGAGAGAGGTTTTCCTCCTCCTAAAGAGAAAGAGGTACCGTATTGGGGTGACACTGATAGGGCTACCTCTGTGTTACGTCAATCTAATCTTACTTGGATTTAGAATTTGGGAAAGTATATATTGTGAAATAAAATTTTTGGTTCCATTGTCGGGGAACATCGATTCAATCTTCCTTGAACGACATTTTTCGGTAGATCTTTATCCAAAGACATCATTCACAAATATTACCTAGAGAATCCACTGATGGTGATCCCCTCATCCCTTTTATAATCTCAATAATATTATCTCATGACTACACAAAATTCAGGGAGATATACCAATCCTCCCACATATTACAAAAGAAATCCTCTGAGAAACTCTCCTGTAGTAAAATCACTCTTTGGAGGTAATATTCCCTTAAACACAATTTCTAACACTCAAACTCAGACCCATAATCCAAATCAGGTTAATAACCAAAAGAAATGGTCATCCAAACTTTTTAAGTCATTAGACATGCAAGAATTCCATGATACCCTCATAAAATGCCCCATAAGTATGCGAAGTGGTTGCCTAAGTTCATTGGTAATGATGTAGTCAACAATGAGGATCATATGAGCAATTTCTAGGCCTTTTTCATACTTCATCCCATCAGTGATGATGTTGAAGACTTGACAGTGAAGTTTTTTTCTACTACCCTCTATGATAGTGCTAGAAGATTGTATAATGGTATTCCTAATGCTATTATTACATCTATGGATAAATTAGAGGAATAATTCCTCAAAAGATGGAGTGTGAAGGAAGACCCCAACATGTTGCTAAAAAGGTTTAACAATATCATAAAAGCTAATAATGAAAATGGCATGGAATACCATGATAAGTTTGAAAGGCTAGTACAACATATCCCAACATTCCACCATCCTTGGAACAAATTTCTTCTCTTTCTTTACACCAAGGCCTTTATAGGACAAATGGGTTTCCTTATCAGAGACAAATATCCTAAAATAATCCAAGAAGCCTGTGAGATGGCTATGAATATTGAAAATAACCTATCATCATGCAAAGTAGAACCTTTCTCCTCCCCAAGAGTCAATATGGCTGCTAAACCCAAAGTAGTTCACAATGTTTAGGCTGCATCAGATATTGGTGTGTTGGCCCTCGACCAAGTTATGTGGAAACATTTGTCAAGTTTGACCACCTTTTTGGAATTTAACAAGCTAGTCGAAGATGGAGCATCCAGGTAGAGATGAGATTGTAGGATCTCACTTGATTTGTGGACCCAACAAAGCATTCATTAGGATTTTGTATTAGGTTTTATGGGATATTGGCCCATGGATTTAACCATGATTAGGCCTTTTTGTAAATGTAAAAGTATAAATAAGAAATAATGTAATGTAGTAAGGTGTGTGCAATTGTCTAAGTGCAAGGCTAAGTGCAAGTAGTTCTAGGTTGATCAGTGCAACAGACTGTGTATGTAAGGCTCTGTGCTTAGTAGAAGAGTTGGATTTGTGCCTCGACCTGATTTTGGGCAGTTGGATCTGGTGCTTAGTGCACAGATCACCTATCTGGTGCGAAGCTTGGATTTGTGTCTTAGTGCACAAGAGAAGAATAATGTAAGATATTGAAGACTAATAAAGAAGAAGAAGTCATTGGTGGACGTAGCCCCACACTGGGGTGAACCACGTATATCATGTGTTGATGGTTCTCTTTGTGCTATGATGTTTATGCTGTGAATATGCTTAGTACATTGATTGTTATGTATGATATATAGATCTATGAATTCTTAGTGTTTTATTCATGTTGAATATGATAGATATAACTTATGATGCTAAGTGCGATGTGTATTTGGTCATTGTTATTGCAACTATCTATCCTAATGGTTTGTTTTGCGGTGTGAATGAAGATGATAAACTATTGCATTTTGTTCTTAAGTACCTTGCGAAGTAATTATAATCATAGATATGTTTCCCATCTTGGTTACAGACATATGAGTCCTGTAACCTCCCTGCCTCTACCTCGGGTGATACTTTGCCTGCTTCGCAGGTGTTTCCGATAGGGACGATAGTTAGGGTTTTGTTGGTGAATTATTGAAGCGTTGAACTCTGGGTCTTCCCCTATGCCAACAAATGGTTCCCTTGTTAGGACCTGAAACTGTGATTGTTGGCAACTAAAAGAAAAGAGAATCTTTGTGGGTAGATTCGTTGTTGTAGTGCACAATACTCTACTTGACTTGAAAAGCTCTGTTCTAAGAAAAGAAACCTGACCTAATGAAAAGAGGTAAGATCTTGAAAGAGGTAAAGATTTGTACTTTGATAAGAGTAAGATAAGAGGAAGTTTTTGTTTTGAAAGCATGAATCTATGTATGTTTGATAGATTTTGTCCTAGTCTGAAAGCTAAGGAAGAAAGAGTTGATATGAATAAATCTGATATAAATAGAGAAATATATGTTATTCCTATGCATAAAAAGATTTTTGGACTAATAATTGGATGCAACAACCTAGAAAGAATTTTTGCAGATTGCAGGTCCAACACTATGATCCTAGTGTGCAGTACAAGAGAAGTTGGGGAAATTACAAGAGAGAGAGAGGATTGACACTATCTTATAACTATAGAATACCGGGACATCTTGCTAAGGAATGCCCTGGTGCAGGTCCTATTTGTCTTTATTGTAAAATTGTTGGTCATGAGGTTGAGGATTGTCCAAGAATGATTTCTCAAGTTGAAAAAGTGAACATGAATCAAGAGAATAAGAGCATGTTAGAAGATTAGAAAGGGAAAGAATCATAGAAAGTTTAAACTCCATTAGAACAGTTAAAATAAGCAATGAATGATCACAAAGATGTCATCTTATCAGAGATCATGAAAGAAAAACAACATATAGGTACAATAATAGGAGACTTTGGCATAGACTGTGTCTTGGGTGAGAGAACACAAGTGAATATTATGACAAAAATCACTCGGAAAATTTTGGGAAATCCAACTATAGTATTTTCATTGGGAAGAATAGTATTATTCAAGGGAAAAATGATAATCTTATGTGGAAGAGTTACTAATGTACTTGTTATTATTCATGGAATATCAACTAAAGAGGAATTTGAAATAATTAAGTTTGTTGAGAATAATGCCCCTTTCCCCCTTTTCCTAACTAAGACTTGGATTGAGAAAGATCAGATCAGAAGGAAAGTAGAAGAAGTAGCTAAAGAAAATAAAAATAAATAACTAAGGGATTTCATAGCTAGGAAAATATATCAACTGATAGAAGAATGAGAAGTTAAGTAGAAGCAATAGAAGGAAAGACAATTGGTTGTCGAAGTTGAAAGAATGCAGGAAGGGTTGAAGGACCTATCCATGCAAGAAGAAAGTATACCCATCTAGGAAGCGGTAAGGGAAGGAATATTAATCTCGAACCCTTTGAGAGAACATCATCAACATGAAGTTACTACACTAGGAGAAGATAGGAATAAAAATGGAAAGATAAATCTAGAAATAGTTAGAGAGACTGAAATCATAGAAAGGAAGGAAATGAATCTCAGTAGGAAGACATTAAAGTTATAAAAACTACAGGAAGTTATAGAGAAAAACTCGAAGGAGGCAGCTTATAGGCTCTGAACCTTGCTGGAACAGAAGAACCACACAAAACAAGACTTCACCTTGGAAAAGCTAGATGACCATTGGAGGTTCCATGATCATTATAATGATGCTCCAGAACAGCTAGGAAACAAATTTATGGGTGAATAAACCACATTTGGGACATTGAGACCATGCCATAATGAACAAATTCACAATGATGGAAGCATTCTTGCCTGTTAGAAGAATCTGTTACGACACTTGGTTATTTAACCCATTGGTCGTTGTGCTGGGACCACTTGTCACCATCTGTGATTAACTATGCTATCAGATATTTGATTGTGTGTCGAACTGTGATTTCAGAACCTAGACCTCACCATCCGTTGTTTACTCCATCTATCTATTCACCTACCCAAAAATATTTGTTTAAAAGAGAGAATGTTGGGAGAACATACTGAGTTAGAGAAGTCCATTGAAGAGGTCTTTAAGATGTTTATGGATGATAGAGCTATGTCTGAAGGTGTTCAGGCATGGTCAACTAGGGGACTGCAGGCTTCCCCTTCGACTAGATGATTTTCGGGCCGTACTAACCCCGTGATTGAGAAGTGAAGTAATCATCAGGACGATCTGGCTAATGCGAAGCAGATCCCATTGATATTATTGTATTATATCCCACCTTTGATCGGTATGGTTAACCACGATAGCATCCCACAGGACTATGAGTACACTTTTATCACCGTGTACATTTCGAAGGGGATATGCGTAGTTGGAAGCCAGTTGGGACAAATCCCATCCCCAAAGAACAATGATTTCAACCCTGGAGATAGAAAGAACTATGTCATCATCGCACCTCATAGATATTTGACAAAGACCACTGGGAAGAAGCCTCGCATCATTGCCCATTTGTGGATAAAGGAGTTGGCATAGTTGACTATACTCAACATGATGAATATTCCTTATTTTGGCTGACAACATGAGGTTAACGTTTGAGTTTAACTCCTCTTGTCATGCTATCATGGTGGGTACCTCTGGCTTGACAGAAGGACTACTATGGATCTGACGTTGATCCACTTGATCACGGGATTAAGCATGCAGGGACTCGACTCTCAGTAGTTCTACCCAGGGAAGACTTTAGATCACTCCATGGCACAACACATAAAGGGGGCATATGGTGAAGCTGAGAATGGAAATCAAGGCTACAAGGTATCCTCTATCTAGGATGGTGCAATGCACCTCACTTGCCAACTCATAGCTGGGAATATTGTAAGAAAGAATCGCCCCACATAGGTCACTGAGTTTGTGGTGGACCTTGCAGGAACATGCGTGGAGGGGATGCATATGAATTGGGTGAGTTACCTCGTCAATGAGATTGAGAAAGACTATCGCGAAGCATAGGACCAGGGATACGAGTTCCACTTCAGCTGTCTACTCATGTTGATTGCATTTGTCTCTTGGAAAGTGACAGAAGGAGCTACCTTCCCGGAGATTGACCCCTCGAAGCTATTGGCCATGAGGTTCTCAACCTTATGGTATACAAATGATATTTCGAAGAAATGATAGTCGAGCACATTGTTCCATTCCTACTATCGGAAACTGAAGGTTTCCATTGAGTCATTCCCACATAGGACATTGCACACTTTGAACCAATACATACCACTAGATAAGTTCCATGTAGATCCACATTTTATTTATATCACTGTGCACAAGGATGAAAGAAAAGAAGATTTACAGTCTTACTATAAGTTGAGAGACAAAGACATGGAGTAGATCATAAAGGAGTGGCCGGAGAAGTTTCGTGTACCTGTTGATGATGAAGAACTCTTAGACCTTGACATCATAGGAAGCCCCTTGGTCACCCAGTTTGATCATGCAGGACAGTCAAGTGCAAAGAAAAAAAAGAAAAAGGAGGAAGTTCAGAACATAGAGATTGATGAGGAGGTCAACGCCTCAGAGGAAAATGGACCTGGCTCGCCCATAGGAGGAGGAGGAGATGAAGTAAATAAATAAGTATGAGGGGAAGAAGGACAAAATGAAGGAGAAGGAGAAGCTACACCACTGAAGGCTCCCCCTACCAAGGCAAAAACACCGAAGAAAAGGAAGGTTTCTCTGTAGAAACCCTCAACAAGAAAGAAGACTTGTGTGATTAATCCCCAGCTAGAGGCTATGCTCCAAGAGGATGATATCAGTCTAGTCCATAGAGAAATGGAGGACGTGTCCAAAGATATATTACAGATATAGGAGGAGATGTATGTAAAGGTTGAGAAGGAGTTGAAGGAGACACAACGAGCTATTCAAGATACTCGCATAGTATCTACTACGCCTTCCTCGTCAAAGACTGTGGAGTTGGGAAATGAACTAGCCCAACTTTGAAGACTTGTAGATGCAATAGAGGATTGAATTCAATGAGTCAAATAATAAAAGGAGAAGGCTACAAAATCCTTGAAACAATAAAAATAAGAGATCTTGGAGCAATTACTGTTGGTTGTGGAGCCTGATTATCTTCCTGATTCAGAGGTCTTTTACTTTCAGCCATGTTTATACCCCATGAAGTATTTACACCCCAAAAGTATGTACACTCTTCCACGCGGGGAAGTACAAAGGGGGGGTACCCCCTCTGCGGGGTCCGGGGAGGCTATCCCCCCAGCTGGGGGGTCTGGGAGCAAGCGGGGGTTCAGGGGCAAAGCCCCCGAAGGAAAAATTTCCTTATAAATGTATATTGTAATTTCATTGTAAATATGGACCGTTCATTATAAGGTCACAGATCTAATGATAGAGATTATGTTAGGGTTTTTTACCCTGGAAGGCAACTCTATTTTATGAGGGAATTGTATTGTGGCTATGGTTGATGGAAAATATTGTATTCTGAGATAGGAGACTGTGAGAGAAAGAAGAGGAAGTTACAGTGGGTTTGTTGTAGGTTGTATCCCTTCATATGCTGGGTAATAATAAAGGAAGGACCTGACAATTTCTCTGGTGGACGTAGCCCACACTGGGTGAACCACGTAAATTTGTGTCTCTATTGTATTGTCTATCTTCTTTGTTTTGTTTCCACATTTGTTTTATTTTATTGCTCCACGGTCCTATTTTTCTAACAACTGGTATCAGAGAGAAATGTAACTCGCAGGAAAAGAGGGTTCCTGGTTCAAGTGGGAGCAATGTCGGAAGATGGAAAGTTTAGGGTCGAGAAATTTAATGGCCAAAACTACCAGTTATGGAAGATGCAGATGGAAGACTATTTTTATCAGAAGGATCTATTCCTACCATTGGGTGGAATAGAAAAGAAGTCGGTGGCTACGAAGTATGAAGAATGGGAGATTCTTGACAGAAAGGCTCTAGGAACGATACGACTGAGCCTGGCAGCATCGGTGGATTTCAATATTTCAAAAGAAAATACAACGAAGGGTTTGCTGGATGCATTGGCCAAATTGTATGAAAAACCCTTGACATCCAATAAGGTATTTCTAATGAAGAGATTATTTAATATGAAGATGTTGGAAGGTGGGTCTATTTCAAATCATTTAAATGATTTTAATACGGTTACTAATCAACTAACTTCTGTAAAAGTGGACTTTGATGATGAGGCCAAGGCTCTTCTAATATTGTGCTCATTGCCAGAAAGTTGGAACGGCTTGGTCATGGGTGTAAGTAACTCTGTCTCTGGTTCAAATACTCTAAATTTTGATGATGTTGTTGTTATTATCCTTAGTGAGGAAATGTGATGGAAAAGCACAAGTGAGACATCAGGAAATGCATTGAACATGGATAACATGGGAAGACAAAAGGATAGAGGAAAGGGTTTTGGGAACCATGGGAATTCTAGGAAGGGAATATCCAAATCCAGACTTGGAAAGATAGAGTGCTGGAATTGTGGGAAGAAAGGACATCTAAAGAAAGATTGTAGAGCTCCAAAGAAACAAAGAGATGGATAGTAGGAGAGAAATCAGGAAGCAAATGTAACAGGTGATGTGTTACAAGATGCTTTGATTCTTTTTGTAGATAATATTTCTAAGTCTTGGGTAGTAGATTCAGGGGATTCATCTCATGCCACACCCCATAGGAAACATTTTCTAGATTATGTTCAGGGTGATTTTGGACAGGTTCATTTGGGTGACGATGCACCATGCAAAATTGTTGGCATGGGAAAGGTAAAAATAAAGCAACACAATGGAAACCAATGGTTGTTGAAAGAGGTAAGACATGTTCCAGATTTAAGGAAAAATCTTATTTCAATAGGGAATTTGGCAAGTGAAGGTTGTGTATCCATATTTACAGATAAGACATGGAAGGTCATCAAAGGATAATTGGTGATAGTGAAAGGAGATAAGGTAGGTACACTGTATTTATGTACTGGTAATACTGAATCTTCTATATCTTTAGCTTCTACAGGAGTGGATACAACACTATGGCATCATAGGCTTGGACACATGAGTGAGAAGGGGATGTAGATACTTCAAAAAAGAAATTTGTTTCTAGATCTTAAACAAATTGATTTGGACTTCTGTGAGCATTGTGTTTATGGAAAACAAAAGAGAGTCAGATTTCTCAGAGTCGGAAAAGAAAAGAAGAATGAAAGGTTAGAGCTTGTGCATACAGATGTATGGGGACCAACTTAGGTATCATATCTTGCTGGCTCTCATTATTACGTTACTTTTATTGATGATGAAACTAGAAAAACTTGGGTTTATTGCATTCGATAAAAATATGATGTTTTTGATACTTTTAAGAAATGGAAAGCTTTAGTTGAAAATGAGACAGGAAAAAGTTTGAAGTGTCTCAGATCAGATAATGGAGGTGAATATTGCAACAAGGAGTTTGATGATTACTGTTCATGCCATGGGATTCATAGAGAGAAGACAGTTCCAAGAACACCACAAGAAAATAGTGTGTTAGAAAGGATGAACAAGACAATCATGGAGTGTGCAAGGAGAATGAGATTGCATGTTGGTTTGCCCTTACAGTTATGGGCAGATGCTGTAGATATTGTTGTTTACTTAATAAATAGAGGACCTTCAAGCTCTTTGGATGGTAGAATTCTAGAGGAGGAATGGACAAGAAAAAAGGTAAACTATTCTTTTTTGAAAATTTTCGGTTGTGAAGCATTTGTCCATATTGATAAAGAAAATAGAACAAAGCTTGAGTCTAAATCCAAGAAGTGCACCTTTATTGGATACGGTGTTACTGATTTTGGTTATCGATTATGGGATTATGAAAATAAAAAAATCATTATGAGTAGAGATGTCATATTCAATGAGAAGGTCATGTACAAAGATCAGTTGCAGGGAAAGAAACAAGAAAAATAAAAACAAGAATACACAGTGCTTGATGAGATCACTGAAAAAGAAAATTACAAAGGAACCAAAAAATCAAAATGTACAACAACAGGAGCAACAGGTACCTCAAAGACTTACAACTATTTTTAGAAAATCTACCAGGTTAAGTTTACCCCATGAACGATACTCTCCTTCATTGTATTATTTATTGTTGATTGATTCTGGTGAACCAGAATGTTATGAAGAGGCAATCCAGGTAGACACCAAAAGGAAGTGGGAGCAAGGTGTGAAAGAGGAAATGGATTCCTTGGTAAATAACCATACTCGGGACTTGGTTCAGTTGCCTACAGGAAAAAGAGCATTGCAGAATAAATGGGTTTACAAGTTGAAGGAAGAATATGGAGGAGAAAAGAGGTACAAGGCTAGACTTGTTGTAAAAAGGTTTTCACAAAAGAAAGGTATAGATTTTGATGAAATATTTTCTCTTGTTTTTAAAATGACTTCAATTAGAACTATTTTAATTCTTGTGGTAGTAGAAGATTTGCATCTTGAATAGTTAGATGTAAAAACATCTTTTCTCCATGGAGATTTGGAGGAAGAGATTTATATGCAGCAACCACAGGGGTATGAGGTCAAAAGGAAGGAGAATCTAGTATCCAGGTTGAAGAAGAGCTTATATGGCCTAAAGAAAGATCCAAGGCAATGGTATCTGAAGTTTGACAGGTTTATGACAGAAAAGGGTTATAGTAGATGTCATTCCGATCACTGTGTTTATTTTAAAAAGCTAGAAAATGGAAGCTTTATTATCTTGCTATTGTATGCAGATGACATGCTTGTTGCAGGGTCTAATATGCAAGATATAAATGTGCTCAAGAAGAAATTATCCAATTCATTTGTGATGAAGGATTTGGGTTTTGGAAAGAAAATCCTTGGTATGAGAATAACAAGAGACAGGAAAAATCACAAACTTACATTGTCTCAGGGTGAGTACACAGAGAAGGTGTTGGAGAGGTTTAGAATGCATAATGAAAAACTAGTTAGTACACCTTTGTCCAGCCATTTCAAATTAACTAATGAAATGTGTCCCAAGACACAAGAGGAGATAGAATACATGTCCAGGGTCCCATATTCATCAACAATTGGCAGCTTGATGTTTGCAATGGTTTGCACAAGACCAGATATTGCACATGCAGTGGGAGTTGTGAGAAGATATATGAACAATCTAGGTAAAGAACATTGGGAGGAAGTAAAGTAGATTCTCAGATACTTGAGAGGTACTGCTAATCATGCATTATGTTTTGGAGGTTCAGAAATTGTTCTACAAGGATATGTTGATTAAGATATGGCAGGTGATAAAGATAGCAGGAGGAGTACCACAGGGTATGTGTTTACTATAGGTGGAACAATAGTAAATTGGATTTCGAAACTGCAAAAGGTTGTTGCACTTTCAACAACAGAGGCATAATATGTTGCTTCTACAGAGACTAGTAAAGGGATGATTTGGTTACAGAGGTTTATGGATGAATTGGGAAAGAAGCAATAGAATAGCAGGTTGTACTATGACAGTGAGAGTGCCATTCATCTTGCAAAGAACTCAGCCTTCCATTAGAATACTAAGAATATACAGTTGAGGTACTACTTCATACGATCTACCTTGGAAGATGGACATTTGAAGTTGGAAAAGATACACACTAGCCAAAATCCTACAAACATGTTAACAAAAGGAGTAACCAGGGAGAAACTGAGTTCCTGCTCAGTTTTAGTTGGTCTTCAAGAATGATGATGAATATGAGAAAATTTTCGGGTCCAATAAGGTTCAGAGTCCAACATATACAATAGTGGTGGAGTTGTTAAGATCAGTCTCCAAGTGGGAGATTGTTGGTTGTGGAGCCTGATTATTTTTCTGATTCAGAGGTATTTTACTTTCAGCAGTGTTTATACCCCATGAAGTATTTACACCCCAGAAGTATGTACACTCTTCCACTCGGGGGAGTGCAGAAGGGGGGTACCCCCTCTGCAGGGTCTGGGGGGCTATCCCCCCGGCTGGGGGGTCTGGGGGCAAGCGGGCCCCCAGCAGGGGTTTGGGGGAAAAGCCCCCGAAGGAAAAATTGCCTTGTAAATGTATATTGTAATTTCATTGTAAATCTGGACCGTTCATTATAAGGTCATAGATCTAACGATAGAGATTATGTTAGGGTTTTTTTCCCTAGAAGGCAACTCTATTTTATGAGGAAATTGTATTGCGGCTATGGTTGATGGAGAATATTGTATTCTGAGATAGGAGACTATGAGAAAAAGAAGAGGAAGTTATAGCGGGTTTGTTGTAGGTTGTATCCCTTCATATGTTGGATAATAATAAAGGAAGCACCTGGAAATTTCTCTAGTGGACATAGCCCACACTGGGTGAACCACGTAAATCCGTGTCTCTATTGTATTATGTATCTTATGTGTTTTATTTCCACATTTGTTTTATTTTATTGTTCCACTGTCCTGTTTTTCTAACAATTACAATTTTCCTGGTACTATGTAACCGCTTATGAAAATGAGTGAGATGAGTTCCAAGAAATCCTCGAGGAAGACAAAGAAAATATACAGAAGGAGAAGGACTAGCTACTCGCAGAGAAGACCTACAGTCAAAGAAGTGGTGAGAAAATCACTTCGCTTTGTGCCAAGATTGGCATAGGAGGAACATGAAGCAATCGAGGTTCAACTGATGAAGCTCACTAAGGCCATCCAACACCTTCAAACAAGGGTAACAAATTTGGAGATCCAAACAATACCAAGCACTTCGCAGAAAGTGCGCGACCAGAAGGAGGAAGCCATTAATAGTGAAATCGGAAGAATCAGAGCCCTTGCCTCAAAATGAAAAAATCAAAGAAAAATAAGTGTGTAGACTTATGAGTGCCTCACAGAAGACCCGGAGATGAGGAAACTGGAAGCACAGCTACATGAGGCGCAATAGCAGGCACTGTCAATACAGGCACAGATGAAGTCACTCACTGCAGTTGAGAGAATGAAGAGATAAGAAGAATGGTGCACGGCCTAGGAGCATATTACTGCCATCTAGGGAATAGTAATGGAGGTCACAAAAAGGCTACAACCAGTGCAAGATGAATCCTACACAGTTTTTTAAGAGATCGAAGGACAAGGCTCGGAACTGGACCAAGTGGTTGCGATAGTGGAACAATGCCTGGAAGGGTCTGTTACGGAGCAAATGATCCAGGATTTCATTGAGTAGGAAGCTCAGGTGAAGCAACAAGTTGAGGCAACTTGATCTAATATTAAGGCCTTTGAAGTAGCATTTCTCAGACCTAAGTGACTCGGGACACATCACAGGTGAGTGTTGGGGTCTTGTTGGCCGTCAAACAAGTTTTGAGGAAATATTGGTTAGGTTTGACCACCTTTTTGGACTTTGACAGGTTGGTTGAAGATGGAGCACCTAGGAAGAGCTGAGATCACGGGATATCACTTGATTTGTGGACCTAGGAAGAGGTTCATTAGGGTTTTGTATTAGGGTTTATGGGATTTCGGCCCATAGGTTTACCCATGATTAGGCCTTTTTGTAAATGTAAAACTATAAATAAGAAAGAATGTAATGTAGTGAGGTGTGTCTAATTAGCTAAGTGCAAGATAAGAACAAGTAGTTATGGTTTTCTTAGTGCAACAGACTATGTATGTAAGGCTATGTGCTTAGTAGAAGAGTTGGCTCTGTGCCTCGACCTTATTTTGGGAAGGTGGTGTTGATTAAGGTTGGTTGTCATTGATGTCAACCCTTGAAGAAAGACCCGTAGCACAAAGGTTTGGGTAATGGACCCAATAGTGTTTGATGTAAATATGACTCATTATTGTTTTTTCATGGTTGATAAGAAGTAAATATGGATGAAATCCAAAGTGGTCCCCTTATGGTGAAAGCCCTCATGGGAAGACGCTTTGTGGAGTAAGAGAAACCATGCTTAATTGTGGAATAATGAGATGAAGGAAAGAGAATTTGTCAGGGAAAATATCCTATATGGATAGTTCTTGTCATGTCATTTCCAGTGGTATGTGGAACGTCACATAATTCCTCACGGTTAGAGAGTTATGACCATGAGAAGTTGAGACCCCAGGTTTGGGTAATGGACCCAAGTTTGTTTGATGGGTAATGGTATGAGTTATGAAATAATTTCAGATAATACTATTCTATATGGATATTACATGTTATGTCATTTTTTGTGGTATGTAGAACGTCACATAACTCCTCACGGTTTGAGAGTTATGGCCTTACGAAGTTGGAGGACCCTCATATGTCATCTAGAAGCCCCAAAAGGTCAAAGTAATCAAAGTGGTTTAAGATATTTTAAAAGGTAAATAATAAAGTGAAGTGATGAGTG
>ML783654.1:720210-741072 GCA_009831015.1 Picea engelmannii
AACCCTTGAAGAAAGACCTGTAGCACAAAGGTTTGGGTAATGGACCCAATAGTGTTTGATGTAAATATGACTCATTATTGTTTTGTCATGGTTGATAAGAAGTAAATATGGATGAACTCCAAAGTGGTCCCCTTATGGTGAAAGCCCTCACGGGAAGACCCTTTGTGGAGTAAGAGAACCCATGCTTAATTGTGGAATAATGAGATGAAGGAAAGTAAATTTTTTATGGAAAATATCCTAGATGGATATTTTTTGTCATGTCATTTCTGGTGGTATGTGGAACGTCACATAATTCCTCACGATTAGAGAGTTATGGCCATGAGAAGTTAGAGACCCCAGGTTTGGGTAATGGACCCAAGTTTGTTTGATGGGTAATGGTATGAGTTATGAAATATTTTTAGATAATACTATTCTATACAGATAATACATGTCATGCCATTTTTGGTGGTATGTAGAATGTCACATAACTCCTCACGGTTTGAGAGTTATGGCCTTACGAAGTTGGAGGACCCTGATATGTCATCTAGAAGCCCCAAAAGGTCAAAGTAATCAAAGTGGTTTAAGAGATTTTAAAAGGTAAATAATAAAGTGAAGTGATGAATGTATTATAATTCAAAGTGAATACAAAATAAATTATTTCAATAATAATTTTAATGGAGAAATTAGAAGTGGACCCAATCCTAAAATAAGGAAAGTGGGGCCAAGTTACCTAGAAGATGTTTTTAAGGAAGCTACTTGGAGAGTATAAATAAGAGGCAAGGATCTCTCATTTGAATCAGACTTGAGCATATTGAATATATATAGGTGTATGATGTATAAAAATGATATCTAAGCTGAAATTTGGAGGAAAGTGAAGAAAAGAAGGCCGAAATGCAAGGAAGGATAAATTCTTTTGATGGTGCTTTCTAAGGTATGTTATTTTTAGGCCATCTCACCATTTTCACTATAACTTTGTTTCTATAATGATTCAGATCCTAACATTTCTATGCAACAGATAAAACCTATCCAAGTATCTTTGTTTAAAAATTCATCTTGTGGGTCCATGTATTGTGGGAGTTACACTCTGTGGAATATAGGGTTTGTGGCTAGTCCTAAAACTAGTCAAAATCAGGTGTTTCAGGTAAACATGTCATAACTTCTTCATAACAGATCCAAATTTAGTCAGACAAAATGTGGTGGTTAGGATATAGTTTGTAGTAGTTTTTGTAATAGTTTCAGATCATTTCATCAAAAATGTTGTGCAGGGCATGCTTTACAAGGTTGCTCTCTAGAATAAGCCAGAATTCAACAAAGTATGTCATTTTTGCTATAACTCCTTTTCTGAGAGGTTCCAAGTAGTGTCACTTGGAGGAATTGAATAAAACACACTGAAGAAGATTGTGTATTAGTTTTATATCTTTATACATTATAGGTTCAAATTTATTATTACTTCAAGTTAGGGTTGTTGACTAATCCAAAACTAGGCATGTGAGACTAAAGAAAAGTTTGATGAAAATGCTAGTCTCTTGCTGTTAAAGTTAAGGAAAGTTTGTAGGAATGTGATCATATACACCAGGTCTATTACAAATCTAAAAATCATATTTGGATGATGAAATTGATGAGGGCCTTTGGTTGAGGTACATGCTGAGTACATGGTTGAGACAAGTAGTTGATGAGTTGGCGCACATACATGAGGTGTATAGTTGATGATGTTGGTACATATTGATGAGTCATAGTTGATGAGTAGTTGAAACATGATTGGTACATACTTGGTACATAGTTGGATGCACTTGTTTATGGTACAGGTTGATTATAGGTTGGTGCATGGTTGATGCACTTGTTTATGGTACAGGTTGATTACAGGTTGGTGCATGGTTGATGCACTTATTTATGGTACATGTTGATTACAAGTTGATGCATGGTTGATGCACTTGTTTATGGTACAGGTTGATTACAGGTTGATGAATGGTTGATGCATGGTTCAGATTTATTGGTACATGTTTACAACGATATATCTCATAGTGATAGTGTGACAGTGGTTCCATCATTCTACTTCTACTTTAGGGTGGCAGGACAGGACAAGGACAGGTGGTTGTAGCCACCTTCTGGTTGTAGCCAGAAAACATTGGGGGTTGTAGCCTCCTTTTGGTTGTAGCCAGAGATTTTGGGAGTTGGATCTTCCCTCAGGTTGTAGCCTGCGAAACTATGGGGTTGGAGCCTCCTTCCAGTTGCAGCTTTAAAACAAAGGAACTTGGTGCTTCCAATGATTGTAATTCTTCAAGACATATAAGAAAAAGCATTCCGTGGTTTTCTCCCAATTTGGGTTTCCACGTAAAACACTGGTGTACTGTGTATGTGTGTGATTGTTTATTTATTACTACTCATTATTGGATAATAATTCTACATTGATATAACATTTGAAGAAAAATTATTATAATTACATTATGACTGATTCACCCCCCTCTCAGTAATCCAACAGGTGGATCTGGAGCTTAGTGTGCAAATCACCTGTCTGATGTGAAGCTTGGCTCTGTGGCTTATTGCATAGGAGAAGAAGAATGTAAGATATTTGAGACTAATAAAGAAGAAGAAGCCATTGGTGGACATAGCCCCACACTGGGGTAAACCATGTATATCATGTGTTGATGGTTTTCTTTGTGATATGATGTTTATGTTGTGAATATGTTTAGTGCATTTATTGTTATGTATGATAGATAGATCTATGAATTCTTAGTGTTTTATTCATGTTGAATATTCTAGATCTAACTTATGATGCTAAGTGCAATGTGTATTTGGTCATTGTTACTGGGTCGATATATCCTTAGGGTTTGTTTTGCGGTGTGAATGAAGATGATAAAATAATTCATGTTGGTCTTGAGTACTCTGTGAAGTAATTATAATCACGGATATGTGTCCCAGCTTGGTTATAGACACCTCAGTCCTGTAAGCCCCCTTGCCTCTACCTAAGATGAGACTTTTCCTGCTTTGCAGGTGTTGCTGAAAGGGCCAGTAGTTAGGCTTTTGTTGGTGCATTGTTGAATCATTGAACCCTGGGTCTGCCCCTGTTCCAACATGGTACTATCTTAGGAAATCCACAATTGACTGTAGATGGCATGCAAAAAAACCCAAGAGTTAATGATGAATATGATTGTCAACATAGAAAGAGCCCAACAACAAGCTCCTATATCTCCTTATAAGTGGAAAATCCAAAGGGGTGGTCAAGGTTTCAAGCCCAAGAATGATCAATATGTCCTTAACACCTTATGCCCCACAAACATGGTAGAGGAGAACCCATGGTGTTTTCAATGTGGATAATCATATTGGGAGAATGAATTCCCTTTGAATAAAGGTGAACATGATCAAGTCAAGATTATCAACCATACCATTGAAGAGACATGATATTTATTTAATATCACACCTTAAAAACATGAATAAGGCATAAAAGAAGCAACCAAAAAATCTAGGATGGTGGTAATCAATAGCCTTAATCAAGACTCAAGAGAGAGGTTGAAAAAACAAGAATTCCAAGTGCATACTAGGAAAAAGTGAATGAACCAACATCCCTCTACTAGACCTACAACTTTACAAACAAAACCTCTGCCTATGAACATGCTCCTTCTTAAGACCTCTTCTAAGGATAACAAGGTTGACTTAAATTTAGACTTGGAAGGAGCATTGGCTAAAATGCAAGTAATTATTGCATTGAAACAAATTATCAAGGTTCCATCCATGGAATAAAAGTTTGAATTTTTTTCCAATGTGTTGGACAAACCAATAGACCCTCCTATTATGTTACAATTAGATCATTTCATGGTTCAATATGATGGACACCCACCTTTGTTTATGTCATTTCTAGTAAACAACAAATGTCTCAACAACCATATGCTTGAATAAGAAGCAGGTACCAATATGATGTCTTTGAAAGTTATGGAGAAACTAGGCCTAATGGCTACAAGACCTTATAGAAATGTGTGTGGTTTTGAATCCATAGCCATACCTACTCATGGGGTAGTTGAGAATGTTGAAGTATACCTTGGTAAATATCTAGAGAGAGTGATCCATATGGATGTTGTGGTGGTAGATATCCCTGATGTATGGGGCATTCTTTTGTTCATGAAGTTCATTGCAATGTTAGGTGGCACATTAGAGATGGATCTAACTTATATCAATGTGCCTATGAAATATGGATGATTGCATGCCTTACAAACATGAAAATGGCCAAGGATCATGTACAAGATATTGAAAATGATACTAAGATCAGTGAAACACATGAACCAATTTAGGAAAGCCTTCCTACATTTTCTCCAAAGGATTTTCCTTTCACCACCGAGGAGGATTTTGACCAGATACAATGGCCAAAGAACCAAGAGTATCAACAACTCTTAGATAAATATTAGGAGAAATAATTTGGCTCCGTAAAATTACTAAAGAAAGTGGATAATGATATATTGATTAAACCAAGACGATAAGAAGTCCTTATAGAGGAATCCCACCCTCCCCCTCAAGAAAATACACTAGGATGATACAAGGAACAATGAAGTTTGAATAAAAAGAGTATCCAGAGGGAGACATGGTATGAATGTAGGACACTAATAAGGGTGAGCCTAACACTGTTAAAGGGGATGCACAATTTTGTCTTGGACCCTTCAGAATCAGAATGAAATTAGTGAACGATGCCTACTATTTGTCTACGCTAGAAGGGATAAAACGTCCATTACCAGTTAGTGGATGCCTCCTCAAACCCCATCATGGGGAAGAGACTTGAATTCACAGGTAAGAACATGTAAGTTAGGATAGGTAGGCATTTTGCATCCATTGTATATATCATTTGGATATTATGTTAGTATAGTTGTATTTGAATTTTCATATTGTCTTGATTCATCATGTATATATGTATGCTCATAATCATATGTTAGACTAGAGATGATTTTATCATGTATAAATGAAGGGGTGATATCATCACCTTAGGGATTACTGATATCTTTTGCTGAGATTTAGTAGGCACAAGTCATACTAGAGATATTGAGGTTCTCATGTTCTCTACGGTGAGAAAATGTCCCCAAATTGGAGCCATATGTTATCCACCAGCCTAGGGATAGCTAAGGATATCATGTCTTGAGTAATCAGGTCCTAGACATGGAGTACCGAGAGACAGATGACTTGAGCATGGCCCCAGAGGGAACCTGTTTTCTTCAGTGTAGTCCAATTATCACCAACAATAGTACCGATCACACCATCCTTGACCCAGATGGATATCGGTGGCCAGCCACCTTTTCCAACTATCTCAAAATAGTTTTCCGACAATTTTGGCAATTTACTATTTTTAACAGTTTTAACTTTCGGGGCCATTTTGAGGACCTAAATGAAGGTTTTTTGGTATTTAGCTCCTCAATTATAACCTAAGTCATAATTGAGCCCCCAAAATGAATATCCTCGATTATACCTTTCCAACAGGCTATCACATGCCTAAAACGAAGATCGTATGCAAAAGTTACGACCCCAAGAAGTTGTTGTACTAACTTACCCAAATGGGGCCCACATGACTTTTAGCGCTTCATCTCCTAGGGTTAGGTTTTTGGATGTATAGGGTTTTTGGAATTCTTTCTTATTGTAAAAATTCCTTCAGAGCCTCATTGTAACCTGCTTCTTGCGAATGCACATTGTCGTCACATCACTTCTCAAAGATAAGCTGCCACCATTCCAGCAAGCTTGTTTCCGCTGCATTTTATAGTTTCATCTTATTTCATTATTGAATAGAAAACCAATTTTATTGTATCTCTATTATTTTTTGTTAAGAACCTATTAATAATCTGTATTCATTTCATTCTTCTCATAAACTCTAGATCAGTGGTATCAGAGCGGTCTACTCCTTGTCATCTTAATGCATGTCCCCAATGAGGTCAGATTCCAAAGCGTTGGGTCTCGAGCTTGTTTCTCTTGAGGATAGAAGCTCTTGCATGCAATCCCTCATGCAACATAGGAATGAGATGATGGATAGTTTCACGCAAATCCTTCGACAAATAGAAATAGGTGATGCATCTTCTTCGAACGGAGGCACGACCCCCTTCAAGGTACAAATAAACTTTGATATTCCTATATTTGAAGGTAAGATAGACACAGATGTTGTAGACAAGTGGTTGAGTATACTAGAAGGGTATTTTTCTATTCATAATTTTTCGAATAGAGAAAAGATTACTTTTGCGCTCCTCAAAGCCATTCCCCATGTTAAATATTGGTGGGAAACTTTCTATGAGAAAAAGGAAATAGAGGAAACCTCATTATTTTCAGTCACTACCATTTGGGAATCCTTCAAAGATGATATTAAGGAACAATAGTACCCTGTCAGAAGTTATGACAACCTGTATACCAAATGGACCACACTACGGCAAGAAAGATACCAAGCAGTGCCAGATTTCACAAATATCTTCCATACCTTGCACACCAAGTTGGGTATCAAATATTCAAAGTGACATATGGTTCTCAAGTATCATGGTGCTTTGCATAGATACATCTAGAACAAAATGGAATTTCTGGACATCTCATCCTTGGGCGCGGCCTACCAATATGCTATCAAAATCGAGCAGAAACTCAAACAAAAGATGCGACAATTTGGGCCTAGGAACCCCTCACAACAAAAGCCAGGAAAGGGTGTCCCCAACCCACCGAACAAAGGACAGAGAAAATATGGATAGTATTAGGACAACCAGTACATGCCACAAGTAAAGAAGAACACTGGAAAGACAAAGAAAGATAATGGGAAGTGGTGCGACTTCCATAAGAGCCCTTGGCATAATGCTACTGACTGTCGCTCAAAGAAGTCGCTAGTGGCCAAAGTGAAAGCCTCTAAATTAGATGCAGATTCTAAATCTGAGATAGAACCATAAAGGGGAAGATGTATCATTGACGTGGAACCCAGTGCCACCGTTGCTACCACCAAGCTCTAGCCTGGTGAACCAGACGAGCCAAAAGAAGGAGAGCACCTCTTCCATCCATAGATGTGGGTAAAAGGCACCCCACTGCACTTCATCATTGATAGCGGTAGCCAGAATAACCTCATCTTAGCAGAGGTCATCAAGTGGATATCCCTACCAACAACTTCGCACCCACAACCCTACACCATTGGATGGCTCCACCAAGGAAGCGATCTCCATGTCAGCCAATAGTGTCAACTATCGTATGGCATCAAGCCCTTCAAAGATGAGGTATTGTGTGATGTTTATCCTCTTAAAGTTTGTGATGTTAATTTGGGCCAACCTTATTTATGGAAATGTCATTCTATATATGAGTCTAGGCCTCATAGTGTTATTATTACTTTGAATAGGAAATTGTACAGGATACCTGAGGCAGTCCCACCTAGTGTTATTTCCTTGATATTTTCTAAGCAATGTAGGAAGGTCATCTCTCAGACGGGGAAGTTTGTCTTCTTTGTGATTCGTTCTCAGAATAAGCAAAATATTGCAGCCACATATAGGGTCTCTGCGGCCGACCTCTCCACACAACAAAAGTAAGTAGATAAGGTCATGGAAGAATACTCAGATATCTTCTCCTCACCTACAGGGGTACCTCTGCACTGCCAGGTCAAGCACCCCATCGATCTGACCCCTAGCGCACCACTGCCCAATGGGCCAGTCTATCATCGCTCTTTGCTAGAGAATGAGGAGATCAAGCGATAGATACAAGAACTTCTCCACAAGGGGCACATCCACCCTAGATCATCACCTTGCAAGAGCCCAATCATGTTGGTACAGAAGAAATATGGAACCTGATGACTCTATATTGATTACCGGGCTCTGAATAAAATCACTGTCAAAAACCAGTACCCGATTCCCTGAATCGATGACCTCCTTGATAAACTCACAGGGGCCAAATACTTCAGTAAGATTGATCTAAAGTATGGCTACCACCAGGTCCCGATAGAACAAACAGATGTATGGAAAATTGCCTTCAAGTCAAAGGAAGGAATTTTTGAATGGTTGGTCATGCCCTTTGGTTTGACAAATGCTCCAGCCACTTTCATGAGGATGATGGACGATATCCTGCGACCATTCACCAATAATTTTGTAGTGGTGTATTTGGATGACATTCTAATTTACAACAAGACTTGGGCCGAACACTTGCAGAATATTCAGCAGGTTTTGCACACCCTACGGAAGCACAAGCTATACACCAACTTGGAAAAATGCTCCTTCAGCATGGACAGGGTCCATTACCTAGGCTACATCATTAATCAGTATGGCATACATGTGGATCCAGCCAAGATCTAAGTCATTCGTGATTGGCCAGCCCCAACAACACTCACTAAGCTTCAGAGCTTCTTGGGACTTGCTAATTTCTACCGCAAGTTCATGTTGGGTTTCTCCCATATTGCATGGGCCCTCAGCCAAATAAACAGGGGTGGTAGTAAGGAAAACTTTACATGGGGCCAGTCCCAACAACAAGCATTCGATGATTTTAAGCAGTGCTTCTGCTCAGCCCCAGTACTTTCACTACCAGAGATGCAACATCCCTTTGAGATCGAGACAGATCCTTCAGACTATGTTGTGGGCACTATTCTCACTCAGCACGGACACCCCATGGAATATCATAGTGAGACACTATCAGATACTATCCGTAAGTACCCTAATTATGACAAATAAATGTACTCCATTGTGAAAGCATGCCTCTAGTGGAGAAATTACATTCTTGGGAAGGAGAAAGTCATCCACACTGATCATAAGCCACTACAGTTCATGCAAACACAGAGAAAATTGCAGAATGTCTGCCATCAAAAGTGGTCCACATACTTGCAACAATTCCACCTCAACATCAAGTATAAAACATGATGCACCAATCGTGTCATTGATTGCCTCAACAGACCTCTAGTTGCAACACTCACCACGATGCTAGACTCTTGTGGCCATGAGACATCCGGATGGACCCAAATCTATGAGACAGACCCTAACTTCGCCACCACCTACCAAATGTTGGGTGCAATTGCAGTTGTCGATAATTTTCATCTTCAAGATGGGTTGTTGTGTTGTATGGGCCATATCTGTGTTCCATAAAGTGAGTGAGAAAAGATGATCTGGGAAGCCCACTACATTCGGATGGCAGGACACTTCAACATCAAAAAGACAATGGTGATGCTACATAAACATTTCTACTGGCTGAAACTTTGACAAGAGGTCGACAAGTATAGCAGGTCCTGCACTGCCTGCGCTATTGCCAAACCGACCAATAAGAAACAGGGCCTATACATCCCTCTTCCTACTACTGAAAGGCCATGGGAATCCATCTCAATGGTCTACATGTCGGGCCTCCCATCCACCAAGCAGGGAAATGACTATGTTTTTGTGGTTGTTGATTGTTTTTCTAAGATGGTGATTCTAATTTCCTGCAAGAAGAGCATCATAGTAGAGGCCACTGCCAAGATCTTCTTTGAACGAGTCTAGGTACATTTTGGAATCCCACAAACCATTGTCTCAGATTGGGATAGTCGATTTCTCAGCACATTCTGGTCAAGCCTCTGGTCACTGCTGGACACCAAGCTCACCAAATCCACGACCTTCCACCCCCAGATAGATGGCCAAACTGAGGTTGAAAATCGAATGATTGTGCATATCCTTTGCATGTATAATTCAAAGCACCCTCGCACATGGGATTAGAGCATTCCCTATGTCCAACATAGCTACAACCGAGCCTTGCATAGCTCAACTGGCCACAACCCCTTTCAGGTGGGGTTGGGATTCCAACCATTGGGTCCCATAGATGTTGCACTTCCCTTTGTGGTCACCTCGACTGACTCATCTCCTACTCCAACTGAAGCTGACAAAGAAACCCAATTCATTGAGAGGATCCATCACATCTGCCAATAGGTTCAGGATATCCTACAAAATTCCAATGACAATTACAAGCAACGCCATGATCAACATCGGGTACCGCATAAGTTTCAAGTGGGTGACAAAGTTTGGTTGCACTTGCAGAAAGAATGCCTTACAGGACCCCATTGGAAGCTTCACCCACTTAGTTATGTAACATACACTATCAACAAGGTTGTGGGGGATAATTCTTTTGATCTCAACAGTCCTCCTTTCCTTGGCCTGCACCTAGTGTTCAACATGGATCTCCTTCGCCCTTATTTCCCACCATTATTGGACACCTCAGAAGTAGAAAAACAAATGACACCAACAAAGCTAAACCCCAACTGCATACAACAAACATCCAATGATCATATTGTGGATAGATAGATCAAGGGCACTTTACAACAAAGGATCCAACTTTATCGAGTCGTCAAAGTAGGGCAACTCCTGCACCAAGGCAAGTGGCTCACCTAGGGCCAAATTCAGCAGAAATTTCCTCATCTAATGGGGGAAATCAATGCAATGGAGACCATTTATTCCTAAGGAGGGAGGATTGATCCATATGGATATCGATGGCCACCCACCTTTTCCAACTAGCTCAAAATAATTTTCTGACAATTTTGGCAATTTACTATTTTTAGCAGTTTTAACTTTTGGAGCCATTTGAGGGCCTAAATGAAGGTTTTTCAGTATAGAGCTCCTCAATGATAACCAAAGGCATTATTGATCCCCCAAAATGAATCTACTCAGTGATATCTTTTCAAAGGGATATTAGACGCCTAAAATGGATATCGTATGCAAAAGTTATGACCCCGAGAAGTTGATGTACTAACTTACTCAAACGGGGCCCACATGACTTTTGGCACTTCATCTCCTAGGGTTAGGTTTTTGGATGTCTAGGGTTTTTGACATTCTTTATTATTGTAAAAATGCTTTCAGAGCCTCATTGTAACCTTCTTCTTGTGAATGTGTGATTTCGTCACATCTCTTCTCAGAGATAAGTCGCCACCATTCCAGCAAGCTTGTTTCCGCTGCATTTTACAGTTTCAACTTATTTTGTTATTGAATAGAAAACCAGTTTTATTGTATCTCTATTATTTTGTGTTAAGCACCTATTAATAATCTATATTCATTTCATTCTTCTCATAAAATCTGGATTAATCGTGTTCCTAAAGTATAAGTTATTCTTGATCCATGAGGTAATGAGTGTTATACATAATTTTGGTCACCCTAGTGATGATTTCACAAACATGTGTTCAGGATCCTAACATGAATTCTTGCCTAAGAAAAACTACTTCTTTCCTCCTCTACAAGGATGATTTTTAGAAGGGGTTCATAGGATGTACATATTACACCGTGCATAAATCTATTATTTCTGCAGGCTACTCTATAGCTGGCCCGCGGGATTTTTGCAGGCTTCTATATAGGCAGGGTGCGGTGGCATTCCAAAGCTAAAAGAGGAAAGAGGTTTCATGAAGTTTCTAGAAGGGGAATCTTATAGAATGTGAGGTGGCATCCATATGGTTGCAATCCTACTAGTTTCTCTGATATGGTGGGATCATCCTCATCCCTTTAACCACTTCACCTTCTCCTATATAATCATGGGCTTCTCATGGAAAAGGTTAAGCAATATTAAGCAGAGAATTGATGAAAGAATAGGATGAAACCTATGTGAAGAATCTTGTTCTTAGTGATGCTTGAGGCCACTATTTTCCCATCAAAATTTTGTGTATTATCTTCATGCAAATTTTGGAGCAAGTGTATGTGTGTGTTGGAATGAAGGACCACTAAAATGGAACTTGCAACATCAAGGAAATTTGGTTGTATCTTCTACTTTTCATTAATATAATATTGTGGAATGCCTCTTTCCCATAAAATGATTAGTGTTTTATTACATGACTCCTTGATCACATGTTTAGGTTTTCATTAAATTCTACTATTGCTACTTTCACATTGGTTGGTTTGTGTTGTCGTAGGTCTAATTCTACAAGAGCACTGGAGTGAAGAAGGGACAACAAAGATATAAGGAAGCGATTCATAAGGTATGATATCTATTCCTCCTTTGGTAGTAAAATCAATGATCACTACTTAGGGAAAGTGTATTGTTCCATCTCCTTTTTTTCTAGATCCAAGTGGATCTAGGGGGATTAGTTCATGTCCGCATCTACCAATTTACCCAATAACAAAATTGGTGACTCCATTGGGGAAGAACAACTTGATTATGGTTTTTTGTTTGCCATTTTCTTTTGACCTATTATTTTTACTTGAAATCAATCTATGAGTCTATGGGAGATCCATTTAGACTCTCTAGGTTTGAAAATCCACTTGGATGATTTACCCTTTTCTCCAAATTTATTGATTTTTCAAACACTTTTGTACTGCACCTTATAGATAGTTTGCTGAAACCTTTTATTTCCACATCCTGCTAGTTTATTTCAGTGTGGGATTTCCACACCCTGTATGTTTATGGCATGCATAAAGTATTCATTTCCGCATTGTGTTATACTGTCAGCCTGCGGTGGCGTTTGAGAAACTTTTTTGGTTGGGTTTTGGCCTCTGTTGTTACCTAGATTTTCTTTAGTTAGCTGGGAAAGGATTTTTAATCCTAGTTCTTAACTTTTTCTGACTGTTTAATCTTGCTCTTGATTGGTTTCAGAGATCGAATACCTCTCTTTTGATATTTTTCCATTTTTGGTTTTTGGTTTTTTATCGACAAGGGTATAATCTATGGATTTGTCTCTGAGTGCTTGCTCGATTAAAAATATTTGATTGGATTTGAAGTTTTATGTTGGTTACACATTTTGGATTGTTTAACGATCGGAAGACCATTTTTTGATTCACATTTGTAGAAAAGGTTTTCTTGTCATTTTTTTTATTTTTATCTCCATTGAAAGATCGATTTGGGTGCTTGTTGAGTATTTTATTTTCATTGATTGCTTATCCTTTCTCGATTCCATCCCTGTTTTGGTTTTCGAAAGGAAAATATTAAACTCTTTCAGTCTTTTAGGTAATCATTTATACAAAAAATATTGGCATTCAAAAAATTGAAAGAGAAAAAATAGTGAAATTACATTGTTGATGATTGTTTGGTATTACATTCAAAGAAAGAAAGTATATTTCATAGTTTACACCATTCCAGAAGTATCTTCTCCTTACTGTAGATGGAATTCATCGAACGAAAAGTTGCATCATTCATTTTCTATTTGCATATTGTTGGTTCAAGGTCTTACACATCATTGATTTCATTCTCGTCTCCCTCTTGAGTAACAACAACCTTTAATAATATTGCGAAAATCTAAAACTTAACTAGTAATTTTTCTAGGGCTCTTTGAAACCAACATTATCTAGGCTAGATATTTGGAATAGGAAGTGAGACACACTCTCCAAAGCACAAAACACACAATAACATCTTGTGATAGGGAGTGTCAAATTCTATTTGCAACATTTTTTCCTGGGAAGCCCTTCTCACACAAGGGTCAAACCTGAGGTCGCATTGATATTAGCAGAGTTACTCACCCTGCTTTGTTGGTCTCAGTGTAGAGATTGTGCATATTATGGGGGTCACTTGAAGGTTGTTGATGGGTGAAATTGACCGTCCGTCAACTGGGAGAGTGGAACCGGTCCGAGGTTGTCTAAATAACCCAAGCCGTTTGGAATGGACCACCCTGACGAGTTTAACGGCTCCGTTGGCTGCTCTAAGGTCTCCTATGAAAACCAAAGAGAAATGATCTGAGCTAAGAAATCTTACTAAACTAACTAAAACAAACTAAACTATATCTGAATACAAGAAAACTAACTAAAATAAAGGAAACTAGAAACTAATAAAGCAAACTAAACTAACTATGCTAATCTAACTATATACTACTAACTATTATATATACAAGATACTAATTATGATTATAATAACTCAAATCAACTATCTAATTATCAGCTACAATATTCCTTATTCGCAAATGTACACTATGGACAACCTACAGATTTGGTTAAAACCTGCAAAACTCATATGTATTCTGCCCTGAGACAGCCAAGGATCTCTTTTTTATCTTTTATGTTTTATGAAAAGGAAATAAAAACTACTGAAATTAAATGATCTAAAATGTTTACTGAAATTAAACAATGTAATATAAATCTAACTAAACTATCATTTATATTATACTAATTAATCAAAGCAATAAACATCTAACTAATTGACCTGGAAACGCTCCAAGTCTGCCTTGTGTAAGATGACTTCTTAAGCTGGTTGGAGGAAGAAATTCACACCATTTAGTCTTTAAGATTCTCGGAAACGATCAGATATGCTGCTCCTTGAAGTATGTTACAGGACAAACAAGACATAAAATAAAATCATAACAATCTTCTGATGATAAATCTCTGCAATAAGGGAAACCTATTATGCAGAAAACTTATATAACAATTCAATCTATGAAGAAGACAAAGCTATCATTCATAAAATGAATCAACAACTGTTATGTCCTTTATCTCTTAGGAAGCAACAAGATATGTATAACAATAAAGAAGTTATATCACTTGCATTTGATTTAGATAACAAAGTAATACTAAACCATAAACAAAATGATATACAAAACTTGAAACAAAGTGTTGATATATTGAAAAGCAAAAGCTATGACAAAACATCAATTCTGCTCCAGTTTGAATCAGAATTACATATCCTTGTTCTCCCACAACTGAGGATCCATATTATTACAAAACCATAGGTTTATATAGGTTTCTCACAAGGTAAAACATCCTTGTGAATAATAGCAAATTGTTTTACAAAATCTGGGGAAAAATCCCAAAATCTACTAAACTGAGCAACTAAAATGCAAGTGAAATCCTTGAGATATCCTTCAACTGCCCATAAACTGAGTTGCAATTCGAATTTACCTACAATAGGACAGAAATATCAAATTAGAAGGATATTTCAGTAAAAAAAATACAAAAAAATGATTCTACAGACTTAGCTACAGAATCATCTGATTCTATAGCTAGTCTAATAATAGCACACAGGATCAGATAGCAATAAAATCTTAAAAGAAACAAATCCAATTTAATTTTCTTTTTAGTTAATCATCAGAACGAATTACTAAGAATTCAATTGAAATTACCATTTGAATTAAACAATATCAAAGTGAATGCAATCGAGATAGAGTAAGGAATACTCTGTTTTCAGTTACCATAAATCATGGTCAAATCTTGACAGGATTGTTTTGTATCAAATGAAATCACGCAGTGAAACGAATCGTAAAAGATACGATGTAATTGAACACAATCATAATTGGATGTAATGGAAATTGATTTGTCATTGCTGTTAAAGATTTGATCAAATACCAATAAGGAAAGGCTATTACGATTGTTGCCAAACATTCAAAACAGTATCAAACTTCACCATAGATTTGAACCGTTGAACCTTTACATAACCAATCAGATAGAATCACATAATAATCATAGCCACCAACAACATTGATAACCATAATCAAATCGAATTGTGATCGAACCAAAAATAAAAACAGATCATAATCCTGGGCATGATCAACAACTCAAAATTAAACAATATATTTGTTTGCAATATAAACCGAGCTGAGAACATAGTCAAACCATATCATGTGAATCAAATAGATGGATACAACAACTATGATTTACATCTGTTCGCAAATTGGTTACACCTTAACAGGATGATACTCGAATTGTTCATAAGATATAAAATCACAACAGTTAACTACAATTACCAATCATATCATCTAGAACATTACCAATTCGAATTTGATCTTGACTGTGTTTGAAATTTAAATAACAGAAACAACCTGTGTTTAGATAGAGAATTTTAATTGAAACTAAATTAAAACAACCGAATCTATCCTACGATTGATCAAACCAAAACCAAATCCAATCAAAGCTAATTCGAGAATTCAATTAATCAAAGAGAATTTATATACAATAATGCATGCTTATTAAACAATTTCAAATTGACGTTATGCACAGAGCTGTGGTTTCATAATATAAACAGGTTATAATCATACCAGTGAGTCTGCTCGACAGGTGGGAGGGAGTTTTGAAGAATAGATCTGAGGAAATGCATTACAGACTCAGAACGCATGTTCCAGCCACTGAAAAAAGACCTGGAAAACGAGAGCTAGATCTCCGAATCCACTCAATTTCTGAAGAAACCGCTCTTTTTAAGGGTAAAGGGGCTAAAAACGGTTCTGGGTTTTCAACCATTTGATCTGATTCGACACCATTTTCCCAGAATCACTCACGCAAAAACGTGACTCTGGGAGAAAATTCGGGGCAGTTTTCTCTGGCAAAATGAAACCAACACCAACTCTGAAAATCATGAGGGTTCAATTGGCCCTTTAGGAGCTAGGAGATAACACACTGAGAGCTGGGCTAAGGGACAAGGGTTTGAACAGAGTAGGCTTAGAGATTCTCCCAAAAATCAACAGAGGTAACCCTGGTAAGGAGGCAATCATCAATGCAAAGTGTGTGAGGGTGATAGAGTTTACTTCTGCCATGCATAAGAGTTATTGCCAATAGTACCACCACCAATTTCATAGCTATTCAAATCGTAATGATGGATTATCTATCAGGTCATGTGTATAACTAATCAGAATCCAACCAATACATGCCAGCACTATCATAGCGTTCAAAACATTCATCATATAGGTTAACACCAAAATTATATATGCGCCCATGTATCAATCAACATTCAACCAAAGTGCCAAACCAAATTCATATAGTCGACAAGCCTAAGTTTATGAAAATTATCATAAGGGTTATATCACATGTATATAAAAAGTTTAATCAAAACCTTATGTATTTTCAAAGATTTAATGATCGGGCAAGTCATACAAAGTTCAAATCCCAAGATTAATGTATTGCAAACTCAATGAAACTCAATCCCTCAATCAATATAAGAATGACCAGTGAATACAGTTCGAAAGTTCTTTCAGCTGCACAATGATAAACAAAGGTAAGAGCAGTAAGCACATTGATTAAAAAGATCATGATAGTCCAGATAGTGATCAAAATGTGACTTCAAATGGAGAAGTTTTCACGCATACAGTCGTGAAAAATTTACAAAGACAAATGTGAAAAAGTCTCAAGAAATGAAAGTTTTGTCTATTTGAAAAATGCGACGAAAACTTGAAGTTCGCAAGACATAGGTGTAGGCAACTTATAGGGCAATAGAAAAATTGTATTTCCTGCCAACAATGGCGACACACTGGTAGAAGCAGTTATCTCTGTCAAAAGAAATGAATTCAGATTAGGACAGCAGAGAAAAATTCAACTCAAAAACAACAACGAGAAAATTGTACAAACATCATCATTCACCATCTTTTCAAGCAGTGTTTCAAAAGATGCAAACTAATAACAGTCCCAAGATCAGTAAGTCACAATATTAATGATAAAATCTTCAATACTGTTGGCATGGCCACAGCTGCCAGCAGGCATCCATAGCCTCGACAGGGTTGCCATTTAACCCACTTGGACGTCTGTATCTTGTCAAGAAGTTCTAGATTAGAATAAAGGACATTAAAGAGGTTTCTTTTCTTTTTTACAAATTTTCATATACCCGACATTGCTTCGCTGCCAGCGGGCTTGTTCAGTACCCCGACGAAGTTGTCTTGGCGCCATGCTTGCATTTACCCACTGCAAGCGGACCTGTTCAGTATCCCGGCGGGTTTACAAACACTTCCCACAGTGCTTATTAACATTTTTATTTTTATTTTCTTTTATGGATAGCTGAGCGGGGTGATGCTGAAAATCTCGATATTTTAACATATTTTTTTTTTTTTTAGACCTCATCAGAAATTTTTAGCATTGTCCTTTATTCAGCTCCAGAGATGTTTTATTTATGAAAACAACTTGCTATGACAGGGAGACATCTTCTTGAGTCATTCCTTTACGGAAAAGGGACAGCGTAAAAAGATAATAGATGATCATGACAAACTTTGCTCAGAGATTGAAATTAGTAAACTTATTTCAAACAAAAAAAATTTCCAACACAGATAACATTTTCAAAAATATATCACTGATGTTTGTACCAACTTTCAGAAGTTATTTCAGTGAAGAAAATTTTCTATCGTCTTTGTATGAATGACTCAGTGCACAGGTAGGTGTATTTCCAAAAGAAAAACTGGTAAGCATAAGGGAGAAATCCAAAACACATCAGCGAAGAAAAAATTGGAAAGCAAAGAAATCCAAACAACAAAAAACAAATATGCACAGAAGGTGCATCTGAAAACCTCATGCGACAATTCCCTGGGAAACTGAAAGAAAGTAGGAAACTCCAGGATGATGGGAAAGCATTCCTACTCATGGTATCTTGGGTCAGGGTTGATTTAGATTTATTTATCTCTTTACTTTCCATTTAAGATTTTCAAGACGATATTGCACTTTTGAAAATAAATGTTCAATAAGAGAAAAGAGAAAGAGATCAAGGGGACTTCCCTGACAACAGCCGTATTATGGTTCTCATGGTGCGCCCATTTGCATTCACGACTGCATTATTACAAAGAGAAATAGTGAGAAATCAAACTGAAAGAAAACCTATTCCTAAACCTACCCTAACTATTAAACAAATCAGGATACTACGTGAAGTCATGTTTCCAATGTAGCCAGCGGAGTAACTCTAATCCTGCAATGAAAACAAGATCAAGCATTATTAAAAAGAATGGTATTATATCAACAAATGATAGAAACATATCACACTTACCTTCATAATCATCATCTAGAAATAAAGTAAGCATGATCTTACCATTTCCTCAGATATTCTTGTTGTACAAATCCTCCAGCCACTGTGTAATCTTGTCATGATAAGGGTCATAATGGCATGGGCGAGTGTAAGTAGTTTTGAAAAACTCATTAGGATCATGAGGAAATCGAATAACCATCAGCCAAGGCTGAAATGCTCCATCCTCCTTGCAATTCTCCAAGTGTTCATTAGTTTCTTCACATGGGGGATCTAAAAGAAACATGTCACGCCTACTTCCGAGATACTTGGGTAAAAAGAAAGCAAGCCCAACTTTGTCTTTATTACGAATTTTTTTCATATATGAATATTCAAACCATTCTAAGATCCTGTCACAAAAATGAGAATGCAAACCATGACTTTGATGAAACGAATATATCAATGGAAAGCTCATCATAGGAGGATTCGTGCATTCGATTAGATCATTGGGTTGAATGTTTCCTTCGATGCAATTGATCATTTCAAAATGTGAAGTATCAACATTAAGATTCGAGCTAAGCAAAGAAAGAGTATGATACTTAGAATGTTTGATCTCCATAAAATATAATGCATTGTCTTTTTCAACCATGAACTGTGTAAAATCATCTCGCAACATGTCCTTTTCCCATATGAGTGATGAAAGTGAACAAGAGTCAAAACCGGTTTTATCAATGTTAGGTTTGGAATTAATTTCACCAAAATTCAGTATATCGAAAGGATATGATTGTGGTGGAAAAGAGTAGTATGTTGTAGGTAAGATGCCAAGTCCACCAGAATCCAGGAATAGATCAGGATATAAAGAGTAAAAGGAATTAGAAATAAGAAGATGAAAATAATCTATTGAACTATGATAATCAACAATGGTGTTCTCAAGACAATTCTCTTCACTTTCTTTAAAAATCTTACTCTGATTTGGTGACGAATTCCTTAACATAATATGATCATATGGATTTGCCTTTTTAGATAATTCAAAATTTATGTGACCAACATCTAGTCTTTCCTGTGAACAAAGTGCATTTTGAAGGTTTAAAGTTTCTTCTTCTAGTTGTGTAACTTCTTCTCTAATCAGTTTCATAGGAGTACTAGAACAATCAAGAAGATTTTCGTTACTTAAGTGTTCTTCAATGACTGATTTCAAATGTTGATTAGAGCATGAGTCAAAAGAATGAGGATATTCACCTTGAGCCAGAAACGAATCATCTTCCATACTATTCTTAGACTGAAAACACAATGATTCGAAGGAAAAACCAATTTGGTTTCCAGTAAGAGCCTGATCAACAGATTCTACTTCCCTGGCTTGTTCAACATTATTGGAAGAATTTTTCTCTTCTTGCGAAGAAGATTGTTCTTGCAGTTGGGTGATAGGATTTGCAGTTGATTCTTCATTCGTGATTGAACATGAATGAATGGAAGGGATGGAAGGATCATAGAAGAGATTTAATGCCAAAGACATGTCATCGAGATTAAATTTACAGAGGATATGATAGACTCTTGTCAAAAAGCCTTCTGAAGATGGATCGCAGTTGATCAGCGAAGTATGAAATTCTTCACATAATTGATCAAAATCATAAATTTCAAAGGCGTCTAGAAACTCATCTATAAATTGAAACCAGTCAAAAATGTGACATGCCGGAAAGGACTCAAACCATTGTTTGATTCGACCTCTAAAAGTAAAAGCAAACAGTCTGCATAAAACTCCTAAATCTGAGATGTCATGTTTGATGCACTTGCACCAAAACTTGTTAAGGTGGTCTTTAGCAGATGTATTGCCTTCACCATCAAAGGTGAGCTTGGACAAGCGAGAGACTGTCTCGTTGGGAACATCGGGTAATGAGAAGTTGAAAGCATGTTCCAACACAGTGATTTGGGGAGCCATGAGGGAAATTGAATAAATTTAAAAATAAAGGCTCCTACAAGGCCATCTTGTCAGTTGGCCCTCCTTCTAGCTCCATTTGTTGATGGGCGAAATTGACCGTCCGTCAACTGGGAGAGTGGAACCGGTCAGGGGTTGTCTAAATAACCCAAGCTGTTTGGAATGGACCACCCTGACGAGTTTAACGGCTCCGTTGGCCGCTCTAAGGTCTCCTATGAAAACCAAAGAGAAATGATCTGAGCTAAGAAAAATTACTAAACTAACTAAAACAAACTAAACTATAACTGAATACAAGAAAACTAACTAAAATAAAGGAAACTAGAAACTAATAAAGCAAACTAAACTAACTATGCTAATCTAACTATATACTACTAACTATTATATATACAAGATACTAATTATGATTATAATAACTCAAATCAACTATCTAATTATCAGCTACA
>ML783654.1:741215-755781 GCA_009831015.1 Picea engelmannii
TTTAGATAGCAAAGTAATACTAAACCATAAACAAAATGATATACAAAACTTGAAACAAAGTGTTGATATATTGAAAAGCAAAAGCTATGACAAAACATCAATTCTGCTCCAGTTTGAATCAGAATTACATATCCTTGTTCTCCCACAACTGAGGATCCAAGATTATTACAAAACCATAGGTTTATATAGGTTTCTCACAAGGTAAAACATCCTTGTGAATAATAGCAAATTGTTTTACAAAATCTGGGGAAAAATCCCAAAATCTACTAAACTGAGCAACTAAAATGCAAGTGAAATCCTTGATATATCCTTCAACTGCCCATAAACTGAGTTGCAATTCGAATTTACCTACAATAGGACAGAAATATCAAATTAGAAGAATATTTCAGTAAAAAAAATACAAAAAAAATGATTCTACAGACTTAGCTATAGAATCATCTGATTCTGTAGCTAGTCTAATAATAGCACACAGGATCAGATAGCAATAAAATATTAAAAGAAACAAATCCAATTTAATTTTCTTTTTAGTTGATCATCAGAATGAATTACTAAGATTTCAATTGAAATTACCATTTGAATTAAACAATATCAAAGTGAATGCAATCGAGACAGAGTAAGGAATACTCTGTTTTCAGTTACCATAAATCATGGTCAAATCTTGACAGGCTTGTTTTGTATCAAATGAAATCAAGCAGTGAAACGAATCGTAAAAGATACGATGTAATTGAACACAATCATAATTGGATGTAATGGAAATTGATTTGTCATTGTTGTTAAAGATTTGATCAAATGCCAATAAGGAAAGGCTGTTACGATTGTTGCCAAACATTCAAAACAGTATCAAACTTCACCATAGATTCGAACCGTTGAACCTTTACATAACCAATCAGATAGAATCACATAATAATCGTAGCCACCAACAACATTGATAACCATAATCAAATCGAATTGTGATCGAACCAAAAATAAAAACACATCATAATCCTGGGCATGATCAACAACTCAAAATTAAACAATATATTTGTTTGCAATATAAATCGAGCTGAGAACACGGCCAAACCATATCATGTGAATCGAACAGATGGATACAATAGCTATGATTTACATCTGTTCGCAAATTGGTTACACCTTAACAGGATGATACTCGAATTGTTCATAAGATATAAAATCACAACAGTTAACTACAATTGCCAATCATATCATCTAGAACATTACCAATTCAAATTTGATCTTGACTGTGTTTGAAATTTAAATAATAGAAACAACCTGTGTTTAGATAGAGAATTTTAATTGAAACTAAATTAAAACAACTGAATCTATCCTACGATTGATCAAACCAAAACCAAATCCAATCAAAGCTAATTCGGGAATTCAATTAATCAAAGCGAATTTATATACAATAATGCATGGTTATTAAACAATTTCAAATTGACGTTATGCACATAGCTGTGGGTTCATAATATAAACAGGTGATAATCATACCAGTGAGGCTACTCGACAGGTGGGAGGGAGTTATGAAGAACAGATATGAGGAAATGCATTACAGACTCAGAACGCATGTTCCAGCCACTGAAAAAATGACCTGGAAAACGAGAGCTAGATCTCTGAATCCACTCAATTTCTGAAGAAAATGCTCTCAATTTGGGTAAAGGGGCTAAGAACGGTTCTGGGTTTTCAACCGTTTGATCTGATTCAACACCATTTTCCTAGAATCGCTCACGCAAAAACGTGACTCTGGGAGAAAATTCAGGGTAGTTTTCTCTGGAAAAATGAAACCAACACCAACTCTGAAAATCATGAGGGTTCAATTGGCCCTTTAGGAGCTAGGAGATAACACACCGAGAGCTGGGCTAAGGGACAAGGGTTTGAACAGAGTAGTCTTAGAGATTCTCCCAAAAATCAACAGAGGTAACCCTGGTAAGGAGGCAATCATCAATGCAAAGTGTGTGAGGGTGATAGAGTTTACTTCTGCCATGCATAAGAGTTATTGCCAATAGTACCACCACCAATTTCATAGCTATTCAAATTGTAACGATGGATTATCTATCAGGTCATGTGTATAAATAATCAAAATCCAACCAATACATGCCATCACTATCATAGCGTTCAAAACATTCATCGTATAGGTTAACACCAAAATTATATATGCGCCCATGTATCAATCAACATTCAACCAAAGTGCCAAACCGAATTCATATAGTCGACAAGCCTAAGTTTATGAAAATTATCATAAGGGTTATATCACATGTATATAAAAAGTTTAATCAAAACCTTATGTATTTTCAAAGATTTAATGATCGGGCAAGTCATACAAAGTTCAAATCCCAAGATTAATGTATTGCAAACTCAATGAAACTCAATCCCTCAATCATTATAAGAATGACCAGTGAATACAGTTCGAAAGTTCTTTCAGCTGCACAATGATAAACAAAGGTAAGCACAGTAAGCACATTGATTAAGAAGATCATGATAGTCCAGATAGTGATCAAAATGTGACTTCAAATGGAGAAGTTTTCATGCGTACAGTCGTGAAAACTTTACGAAGACAAATGTGCAAAAGTCTCAAGAAATGAAAGTTTTGTCTATTTGAAAAACGCGACGAAAACTTGAAGTTCGCAAGACATAGGTGTAGGCAGCTTATAGGGCAATAGAAAAATTGTATTGGCTGCCAACAAAGGTATACCCACAATGATGAATGGAAGCCTCTCAAGTTGATTTCAGGCTAGATACCATGCCCTTGCATGTGGATCAGACTGTCGATTGTTCCCCTAGGCACCACTGTTGTTTCTAGTAATCTTAGTTGCCTATATTCTTAGGGTATTACACAAGGTGACTGTGGATGGGCAAGTCTCCACGGTACCTGGAATCAACATTGGCCAGACTCACGCGGGCTCCTTGGAGGGTATACCCATGATTATGTGTGGCAGCTTACACCAAGGTGTAAGTCCGTTAAGCAGGTCGTCAACGTAAATTTTCTACCCTAGCCCAGCCCCTTCTTGTCTCGACTTCATGATGTTGGATTCCATAACCAACTAGTGAATTCGGAATAGGAAGGTCTTTCTTGCTTGGTTTTGATTCCTATATTCTACTAGCGAGTGTTGTTTGTTAACATAGTTGGCCATATATTTTTTCCGTAGAATTTTCAGTTTGGCCAACATTTACCCTCCACGACGTTCACGTAGGATGTAGGGATTACCTCTGGAAGATCCAAAATTTTCTCAACCCTTTCCCCCTAACCCACCGGAGGAATCTCCTCAACAAAGTGAGATCTAGGACCATGTACCTTCGCAGCCAGAAAGTACAGATTCTCTAGAGAGCTTTTGGGTTGTTTCTGACCCTCTAGAAGCTTTCTCCCTACCTCCTCGATATGAGAGACATATTCTCTGACTCAATTTGTCTCAAGAAATTGTTATCGACACTTGTGGATTACCTCCCGAAATTGTTTCCGACCTTAACGAGGATCCTTATTGGACCACTAACATAGCTTAGACTATGACTTCTAGATGGAGCCCTCCCACCTCAGAGATAGGAGCTGACATAACTATCATTTCTGAACCACCTAAAACATCTTGCACATTTATGATACCCTTAGATCACTTTAACAATAAAATAGGCTTTTATTTTCCTGGTTTGGAAGCCTTATCAACCGGTCCTATTTCAACCATCCCTCTTCAGCAGGCCCATTCCACAATGGTCCCAAACACTATGATTATTCCCATTGAGAATACGGTGGCCAGCCAATCACCTATTGGCACACTGCTCTTATCTAGTCGGATCCCATCATTTCCTCTTGGGTATAATGATTTGAATGCCTATATTCTCAATCGTACCCCAGTTCCATCCAAAATTTCTTGAGTCTTCACTCCCCCTGGGTATAATGTTGCTTATGGTTCTATTTTAACACCATCCCAGTTCCTTTCTGGAGGGTCCCTTCCACCTATTATAGGAGGATTCAGACCTAGTGGCTCTAGCACCGTTGGAAGTTCTACACTGTTATTCACTTTTGGTTACCAAATTCCCACTGGGGGGAATATAACCCCAGGGGGTACACTCAATTTGGAGGTCAAACCCAAATTGGGGCATCATCCTCGCTCAGAGGACAACCCCCACTTGGAGGCTATAATCCACAGTATGGTCATAACATCCCCGGATCATTGGCCCAGTATTGAAACCATCTTATTCAAGGGAATCCACAATCATCTAGGGGGAAGCAACCTCAACTTGGATCTTTAATACCCCCTAGTTCAGGCTAGGGATATCTCGGTACTTCCAATCCTATTTGGGGTTTGAACATTCAATCTAGTATCCCTTTTCAAGGGAGCATCCCCACTCTGTTCAACCCTATAAGTTACTTACCTCCACACACACGTCTGAATCTGTCAGGATCTTCACATCATATGCAAACTGCTTATGGTCCTACTAGTTTACCGATGGGAATCCCTCCCCAAAGTTACCAGTATCCTCATGTGAATAGAAAACTTCCCTTTTTAGCCACTTTGGACCTCCTTGATCTGTCTAGGATTTTGAATGATCCTATCTCATACTCTCCCCATTGGCCTGTTATACTAGCCAAATTACCATCTGACATTCCCAACTTTAATGGTAAACTAGGAGAGGATATGAACAATCACGTAATGACTTTCCACCTTTTGTGTTCATCCAACTCTTTGATGGATTACTCCATTCAATTACGTCTTTTTCAACGAACTTTCACGGGTTCAGCCACGAAGTGGTATATAGAATTACCAAGAGGCTTCTTCACCGATTTCAATACCCTAGCTATGGCTTTCCTCACTCACTACCATTTGCCAATCTATTATGAAATGGGAACCAAGATTTTGAATTCTTTCAAGAAATGTAAGGCCACTCATATCTCCGATCACATTCATGTGTGGAGACGAAGATGACGTTTAATCAAACTCGATCTTCCTGATCAATTATTGGAAGAATGGTTCACAAAATCCTTCATGAATGACATCTCTAAGGACATTTCCATGGGTGGAGTTGTCACAGAAGAATAGGTGATTATTCATGCCCAATACCTCGATCTCATTTATTCAGAAATGGGTACTCTTTACGATCTACTCCCTAATGCTCCTCGTCCCTCTACCACAACCACCTCAAAAACCTCTGCCGCTTCTCATGCCACTAATGGTGTGATAGGTAATTTCCATGCTCAACCTCAATCTATGCAAGCCTCTCACACCACTCCCAAATCCCATGCTTCTAATGTTCAAACTACTCCGATGCCCACCCCTCCCACCGGTAAAACTTCAGAAGTGAACGTCATTCAATCGACTCCTACCGGTAGGAATAAATCTAAAAAAGGGAAGGGTATGAATAAGGAGGATAAAAATAATAATCCATATTCTGACAAGACCAAGACACAACCTATTGATGATAAGAATAAATGCAAACCTCACTATATTTGCCTTATCTGTGGTGATGATCACTACACAAAGGATTGTCTGAGACGTGTTGAGGTCAAGAAGTTCCTTCAACGGACCCCAAAACCTCCTACACTTGTCGTCTTGTCTCAACCCTTCCCTTCTCAACAACATGCTCAATGGGTCATCCATGATCAACCTTCTTCCTCCACTACCTCCTACATACTTATGTGTAATGATGATTCAAATAAGAATGACATCACACTTAACACTTGTGCCAAATATTACTCTTCCTCCAAGGAGAAAGTTGACAATATACCACCTTCGTTGGTTCAAAAATATCCCTCGGCTCCACCTCATGTCGGTCCTCTTCATCTTGAATGACCGAAATCTGATACAGTCCTTTGCCCTCCTCCCAAGGGTGTGGTTTGAAAGTCTTCTTTCAATCCTCATGTGTGTGCTACACAAAACTACAATATTGTAGAGGATCTGGCAAAAGCACCATCCACGATGTTAGCCCTCAAAGTTTTTCATAGTTTTCCTACACAACAAAAGGCATCATTGAAATCTATTAGTGGAATCGACCCTACAGATATGAATTTAATAATATTTGACTTGGAAGATCACATTCTAAGGTTAACCCCTCAGCTCACATTTCAAATACAAGTTTTTGTCACCGACAAGAACATTTGTAGAATGATTATTGATGAGGGTGCCTCAACGTGTGTCATGTCTATTTCCCGTTGGAAATCCATTGGCTCTCCTTCCTTAACTGTATCACACAACATGCTCAAATCATTTAATGTCTCTGTATTTAAACCCTATGGTGTATTCCTTTTGTTTTCTATTATGTTAGAAGGAAAAATGGTCAATGTTGAAGTTGAGGTCTTTGACACACCCATCGATTACAACCTCTTACTTGGCCACAACTGAATCGATTCCATGCATGCAGTCATGTCTACTCTTTTCCATATCGTGTGTTTTCCACATAAGGGAAAATTAGTTACAGTAGACCAACTGGCCTTCTTTAAATATGATACACATACCAATAATGTACCTTTCATTGCAAAGACACCCCCTGGGTATGAGAATGTCGGTGTGGGTCTACTAAAATATTCAACTATGATGTGTACGTTTCCGATCCCACCACCCGACATTCCACCTCCTTTAGTTGCCTCAATTGACATGATTTCCACCTCCGTCCGTGAAATTCCTGCTTCTTCTGACCCATGGATAGTGCCCAAACCTGGTAATTATCTTCACTATGATGACCAGATTCCTTTAAGTCTGGTTGAGTCTTCCTACCAAGCCATTCAATTGACTGACCCTTCTACTCCCTCTCTTGGTGATTCGTCTCCATATCTGTTCCACGTTATTTTTCCCATGGATGAGATGATTATGTCAGTTATGTCGATGGAATATACCCCTTGGGATGATGGGCATCATTGTTCCATTCTCTTTCTCGAACAACACGCCATCGAGAATTACCAATGGATCTCGACTTCGTCAACCATTGTCATTATTTCTTCGGTTCTTGAATCCACACACGATATGTTATATGAAGGGAAATTAAGTAATATTTCACCCACCATACCCCTTAACATATCTATTAAACTTGGAGTTGTCGAAAATGTCCACATCGGAGCTTCATGTTCCACCGATGAGGTTGTAACGTATAAGCCACTTTTTCAAGAATTTTGTGACATCTTCGCATGGAGCTACGAAGAGATGCCAGGTATTGACCCTGATATTGTCGTACATGAAATTAAGACCTACTAAGACACTAAACCCATCTAGTAGAGACTTTGCCTGGTCCACCCCTGTAAAGTAGTTGCTATCAAGCTTGAAGTCAAAAAACTTCTTAAAGTTGGCTTTATTTATCTAGTGGCTTTGACCGATTGGGTATCCAATCTAGTTCCGGTTAATAAGAAATAAGGTACGATCTGTGTCTATGTTGATTATAGGTATACAAACAAATATTATCCTAAGGACAATTTTCCTACCCCCTTCATTGACCAAATCGTCAATGATTGCGCCGGAAGTGAAATCTTCTCTTTGATGGATGATTTCTCCGGATATAATCAAATCAATATCTTACTAGTGGATCACCACAAAACTGCTTTCATTTGTCTTTGGGGCACTTTTGACGACTGGAAACTACCCTTTGGTTTGAAAAATGTCGGTGGTATGTATTTCAATTTCCATGATATTAAACATATTGTACAACCCTATTTAGATGACCTACCAACACATTCCATTCATCGTAGTGATCATCTGACCCACCTCAGAGCCATTTTCCTTCATTGTTGGTTCTATCGTATACACTTAAACCTGCATAAATGTGTATTTTGTGTGGAGTCTAGCCGACTCCTGGGATTTATTATGTCACATCAAGGGATCAGAGTAGATCCTTTTAAGGTCGAGGAGATCCTCAATCTCCCTCCTCCTTCCTCACTTCACTAGCTACAAAGTTTGCAAGGGAAGGAAAACTTTCTACGTCATTTTATCCCAAACTACGTTGAGTTAACACTCAGATTTACTCAACTACTAAAGAAGGGATCTGATTTTGTATGGGACACCACTGCCAACAAATCCTTCAATTCTTTGAAAAAGATTTTAACCCGTACCCCACTACTTTTCCTGCCTGATTATAGTCGAGATTATATCCTTTATCTCCCTGCTTTGGACTATACCATTGCCATGGTTATGGTCCAAGAAGATGATTTACACGATGAGAATGTCATCTATTATTTGAGTCGGAGTCTCACGACTACCGAATCCAAGTACTTATAAGTTGAAAAAATGGCTTTGGCAGCTGTTCAAGCTGTCCAACGTTTCTGTCACTATATTCTATTACACAAGACCACTGTAATTTTCAATTTCAACCCTATGCAACACATTATTACACATCAATTGCTAGGGGGAAAATACTCCAAATGGATAGTGATTCTCTAGGAGTTTGACTTAGAATTCAACCACGCTAAGTCCAAGAAATATTTGGTGTTTGTTGAACTAATATGTGACCTTCCCTCCGTTGAGACAAAAAATGTGGCAGAGGATTCCCTACCTGACGAGTATCTTTTTCTAATCAGGTCTAATGATGCTTGGTATGAAGGTATTATCATTTATCTCCAAACTCAAACTTTCCATCCATACCTCTCTAGTATAGACCGTCGCCACACCCGCTATCAAGCCCATCAATACGTCATTCTCGGTGACACTCTTTATCACCGTGGTGTTGAATCTATATTTCGACGTTGTCTCACCTTTGATGAGGCTGAGAAAGATTTGAATGAATTCCACTCTGGAGAGTGTGGAGGTCATATGTTTGGGCATGCCACTACCCAAAAGATATTGCGAGCAGGGTAATTATGGCCTTCTTTATTTAAAGATTGTATAATTTCCATCCAGAAATGCCATGCTTGCCAAACATACAATCATAAGATAATATCTCATCCCGCTCCCTTACACCGTGTAGTTTCCATTGGACCTTTCATGAAATGGGGCATTTATTTTATGACTTGTAACCCTCACTTGACCGGGGGGCATGGATACATTATTGTAGTCATGGACTATTTCACCAAATGGGTCGAGGCGATGCCTACATTCGACAATACTGGAAAAAATGCAACACTTTTCATTTTCAATCAGATTATTACTCATTTTGTGATACTGCAAGATATCATTACAAATCATGGTTTCCATTTTTGAAATTTTATGATGTTTGAACTTACCGAAAAGTTGGGTCTTCGTCATGAAAACTCAACCCCCTACTATCCATAGGCCAATGATCAAGTTGAAGCAATCAATAAAATCCTGATCACTATGCTTCGTCGGATAATAGGAATCCATAAGACCAGTTGGCACACGATGTTGTTCTCAACATTATGGGCTTATCAGACATCCGTGAAGTCTACTATGGGATTTACCCCCTTTCAACTAGTCTACAGCATTGAAGTCGTTCTCCTAATTGAATGTGAAATTCCATCTTTGAAGCTAGTTGTCTAACTCCTTCCCAACACATCTGCCAAAGAAGAATGTCTATTGTATCTTATGCAATTAGATGAGACCCATTGTGATGCCACCCTAGTTATTGAAGCCCAGAAGAAACGCGTGAAAGCCCAATATGACAAACATGTCAAGCCATGCGTTTTCTCTGAGGGTGATCTAGTTCTTCTCTATGAACAAGATCATGATTTTCTAGGAGCCAAAAAATTCAAGGCTATGTGGTGAGGCCCATATATCGTCAAACGAGTGTTGGAGAAGGGAGCCTACGAGTTAGTAGATTATGATGGAATTCCTTTGAGTGAACCCAAAAATGGGCTTTACTTGAAGAAGTACTATGCTTAGACTAGCTTTGCATGAGTTCTTGTATTTTATTGTATCATACTACTGTGTACTACTTTTGTGTGTTTTTTTGTTATTTAGTTTCTACCCTCGACCGTTTACCTTGGATTGTGCTTGGTTTCCATATGTCAGAGTCTTTGTTACCCAATTTCGACTTTGCCAATGGCACTAGTCATAGTACTCAGAACCTAGCTTCTGTTGCATGGGCAATCTATGCACCCACTAATGAACTTATCAGTATACACAATGTTTTCCTCAGTCATGCAACCAATAATATAGCAAAGTATAGTGTAGTCATCGAATTGTTGACCGATGCTATCTCACTTGGGATTCCTCGCCTGGTTATATGACTTGATTCACAACTTGTAGTGCTATAATTAAGTAATGTATATTCTATCCAAAGTCATACTTTGTTACGAGTATATTTACGAATTTGCCTCTTGGAATGTTATTTTGATTATATCGAGTATCAACACATTCCTAGATGTCTAAATACATTAACTGATGCATTACCTAATTATGTGTTAGACAGACATCTGAGACATTTATAAATCCAATCACACATCACATGTATTATACAAATCAAAATAAGTTGGTAGAAGCCTCGTGTATATATAACGATAATTGTTTTTTACAAAAAGATTATTTTTCGTCTGAAGACCAAAATATCAAAATATGAAGCTCATAGCTTCTACAAAATGGCATCATGGATCCTAATCTCGGTAACACACTATTTCTCGTGCTAATATACAAATAAATCATCTCAATGGACCAGCCACGCCTACAGTATGTCGCTGGAAATGCCTCGGTACCTTGCCGATCGACATATCTGGGATCCCTACAGTCAAACCCTCCAAATTCTGCTCGATTTCTTCATAATCGTCTGCATCCCATCCTGCTACTACCACTTATTCCCCTCACGTCTGGATAGAGGATGTACTCGGGGGCTGGAATGGCCCTACATCTGCATGGTCACAATATTTTGATTAGTCATCTCGATTTTTCTCTCATCTGGCCTTTTGCAAATTCCTATCTTGAGTCATCTTTGAGTCAATGATGCTAAGATGTAATGTCTCCCACCTCTTAGAAAGGTGATGAGGAGACTCAGTGGCCTGGGCACACTACTAGGTCATAGTCTCACACTGAAGGGGGGAAAGTCAAGAAGTTAAAAGTTATATTTTTAAGTTGACTTAAGAAAGGGAAAAGATAAAGGAGTAATAGATAACTCAACAAAAGAATAGAAGATTAACCCTGGGAGTTAAACTAACTCAAGAGAGAATTAGAAGGAAAAGTATAAGTAAGAGGCTAGGGTGCACCTATTACTCATTCTGGTTTTGGATTAGCATTGGCTATTTCTCTTGAGCATTCACTTTGGGGGTTTTGTTGTACAAACCTTTGTGAGCAACTCAGTGGTGAAATATCCACTCACCTTGTTCCACAGCTTGGTCTCGGGGATGAAAGACTCCTCCACACCATTCTAGTCTCAACCCATCTCCATATAGCACTTTAGAAGGGGCAGGAACATCAGTTTGAGGGATTTTCTAGAGGGTTATCATCATTCTACANTTCAGTAAAACTCATATCTAGGGACATCTGCTTGAGATCTGAGCCCAAAACTTCTCCCGCGGGATTCTCATAGCCCGATCTATATTCTTTGAGAGTTTCAGAGTATTTGGAGGCCTCCTTCATCAGGGCCGAACCTGCTAGGGTTTCAATCATCTAGTGGGGTGCACCATTCAGTGGAGATTTTAGATCTATAGCGATTGAGAGGGATCTTGGAGATTCGGGCACCTGGGTTGTTCTTACCATCACCCAATCTATATTATTGGAGCGTTTCAGATCATTTGGGGATCTCCTTCATCAGGGTCAAACCAGCTAGGGTTTAAGTCATCTAGTGGGGCACACCATTCAGTGGAGAATTCAGATCTACGGAGTTTGAGAGTGGATTTGGGAATTTGGACATCTGGGTTTTCCTTGCAGTTGCCCGATCTATCATTTGGCATATTTCTCGGGATGATTGGACATTTTTGGTAGCAGGGCAAAATTATTCAGGGCTTCAACATTCTAGCAGAACGTGGCACTTTCCAGCTTGGAGGTTGAGCATTAGTACTGCTCAGATCTGCTTGATTTAGTATTCATTGTATATCCAGTCTTTGGAGGCTCATTTTGTATTGTCGAGAGAATTTTGTAGCAGCTCATATCTATTGCTTGTATGACCATCTGAGGTTTATGCCAGATCGACCATCTATTGTTTTGATCTTACATTGCTCATAATAAAAAGGTCAGATCTTTGCTTGTGCTTCTACATCTTGAATATATTGTGATCTCCATGTGTTGATGAATCTTGTATGCACTTAAAAACTCAATAAATTAGTAGTAGTTAGTGATTCCAAGAAATAATTTGGCTTGGGATCATTATAGTGGTATCAGAGCCTCAATCCTCCAAACCTGTGGAGAGATCAGTGCATGCAGAAGTAGAGGGGAATTTCCGTGGGTCGAAGGAAGATAAACAACAATGAAACAGAGGTAGAAATAGAAGGGTCAGGAGACGACCATGAGCCTCAGGGCTTGGCTTTCTTAGTAAATGAATTTGGTAAGTTCCAACAAAACATGAACTGCACAGAAAGCACATTGGTTCGAAAGTTGGATGAGTATCAGGAAACCAACAGAAGGGGACAGGCCGAAATCTCTGAAACCTTGAAGAAAGTTGATGAGAATCTACAGAAAATGAACGAGAACCAAACTAGGATAACTGAACTTCTGATGAAAGTAACCCATTGAGGTAAAGATCCTGATACGTATGGGAATAAGGAGGCTGGAGGGTCCGGTGGAACCCATGAGGAAGGCAGATATAACCTAGAGAAAGCACCAGGATCTGAAGGAAGTCTTGGAGGTGGCATGTTCCATGGGCAGATGGGTAGTAGGACCAATCATAGGCCATATGTGCCAATGTTCACAGATGAAACGCTAGGCCAACACTGAGGTGGCAGAGCTAACCCCAGACCATACATGCCCACATTTATAGATGAGCAAGAGCAACATGAACAGGTTGAAGATTTTGTGGCACAATTATCCAGGAGTACCAGGGAATACTACATCTTGGATATGAAAGTTCAAAGACAGATGTCCCTAGACTAGTATTGTCAATTCAAGTTCAGAAACCAGCCTAGGATGAACCATAGGGGCAGATTTGAGTTTGAGTGAAGGGCAGGGAAGATAGAGATTCCATACTTTGATGGTACGGCTAAGATGACAACACAAACATGGGTGCAGAAGCTGGATACTTACCTGCAGCTTAATCCCATGAGAGAGATGGAGGCCATCAATTTTGCCACTATGTACTTGGATGGAAAAGCCCACGACTGGTGGTACCATGGGCTCACCACACTCAGCCAAAACTAGATTGTATCCTATATAGAATTCACTCAGAGGCTCATTGATAGATTTGATCTAGGAGATCCTGAGTTACATTTCCAGGAGCTCACCCAACTCAGGCAAATAGGTACGGCTGAGGCATACATTGATGAGTTCCAGATATTGGCAGTGATGGTACAAGATATGTCCCCAACCAGGCTCATGATGCTCTTTACAGAAGGATTGATGGAACCCTTGAAGGGTTGGGTTAAGGCCTTCAAGCCTACCAGCCTACAGGAAGCCATTTGGAAGACAAGGGATCTAGGTCCAGCTGCTAAACCAAAATTCATACCCAGACCACCTCTTAACAGTTGTGGAAGAGATCAAAGGCCTCCAACAAACCAGGGAGGACGTGACCCTAAGGGTTATGACAAGGGTCGTGGCAGAATAGATGACAACACCAGGAGGGAACTGAGAAGGAAGAAACTCTGCTTCACATGCAAGGATCCATGGAATCCCTCACACAAGTGCATGGGACGAGGACAGGTACATTACATTGAGGTCACTTCAGATGACGAAGAAGAGGATGAGTATGGTCAGATACAAAACATGGAGGCTGAAACGTTAGGGGTAGTAGAAGAGGAGGTTCCAGAACTAGACTGTGCGGCTGGAGAGAAGGCTACGTTGGCATCTATCAGCGGGGTACCCAAGTTCAACACCTTTAGGATGAGAGGGGTCTTACAAGGATAGAGAGTGTCAATTCTGATTGATGGAGGAGCTTCCCACAATTTCATTGATGCAACATTACTGAAGAGGAGGCACATACCTACAGTAGAGTTTGAAGGATTCAAAGTGGAGGTAGCAGGTGGTAGTACTATGCCATGTAACAGATACATACGAGGTATGAAACTCACCTTGGGAAGGCATGAGTTAGTTCAGGATGTGTATGTGATGGATCTTCTCGATACCAACATCATTCTAGGGGTGCAGTGGCTTAGCACTTTAGGACCCATCACCACAAATTACAAGACCATGGAAATGTCCTTTGTGGAGGAAGGAGGATGAAAGGTTGTGCTCAGAGGCATGGCAGGTAACTCTGCCAGAGTGGTCATGGCCAAGAGGATGGAAGAAATCTTCAGAAGGGAATAAATTGTATACGCAGTGGAATGTAAGATCTCAACACGGGTGGATGAGAAGGGAAAGGTACATTACACACCAGAGATCAAAGGAATCCTTGACAAGCACCAGAAAGTGTTTGGGCCAATTCTTCCAGGTGTGCCACCAGACAGGGGGTTTGAGCACATCATTGAGCTAGAAGTAGGGGCTAAGCCTGTTATCACCACACCCTATAGGCATCCCAAGAAGTATAAAGACGAGATAGAGAAGGCCATCAAGGAGCTCCTAGACATGGGACACATTAGACCAAGTTCAAGCCCATTTGCTTCATCAGTAGTCTTGGTGAAGAAGAAGGATGGAAC
>ML783655.1:18461-31211 GCA_009831015.1 Picea engelmannii
AAAATAATTCCTGGGGTACTCTACCCAGCTTGTGGGGATTCCAGCCCATCTATGTGCCATCACGATTGAATCTGCCCCTACCAAGCCCATTTGTTCATCGTTCAGGGTTCTAAGGATGTGAAAGCCAATATTTGAGGGTGATGAGTCACTAGATGACCCACTTCTCTCCATCACACATGCCAAGGTCCTGCAATGAAGACACAATGTCCTGAGTACAATCCCAGGATGTCCCTCAAAGAGCCATGTCAAGGCCATCCAAAAAAAATCAAAGTATAGGACAAGGTTATCCAAAGTTCATAAGAAACACTAGTCCTTGAAACAGGCAAAGTAAGTTGCAACTTAAGATATAATCCATGTAAGACAATTCACCCTAGTATCCCCTTCAAGCATCACACCAGCCCAGGACTCCATGTGATTTGATAATTTTATGCATGGGAGGGTCGTCATCCAACCCTATTAGAAGTGCCACCTAGACAGGAAATAAAATAACCCTAGTAGAGGGATAGGTCCCGAGAGGGAAAAGGAAAGTAAAAACCCTTCAAAAGTCTGATAATGATATAGTTTTAGGGCTTACTTCATGGCTCATGGTGTCATTAAATCCATTTCTATGAGCGCCTTCATGAAGGGTGCTCTTGCTCTTGAGTTACCCCATATTTACATGTTATTTTTTCCAAATCACTTTATCAACCATCTTTCTAGTATGCTTTATCCTATTTGCAAGTCCCCTTTTATAAGGTCTTAATCTTTAGCATTGCTATTTGGGACTGGGGTGAGCACTGGAAGAGTAGAGCTCAAGTTTGGAATGGATTTTGTTATTCCTTTTTTTCTATCATTCCTTTCTTTCTTTAGAATCATTTTCTTACTCTTTTAATAGTAGTTGCAATCAACCTCTAGGCCTTCAACCCCTCTTCTCATGAGAGAATGGACCATAACCCATTGTCAAATTTTAGTACACTATGAGAGGCTCCAGGATGGAAAGTGATAAGAATGGTGGTAACAGAATGTTACCCTTGTGAGGGCCCCCTAGTAGTACCCATTTTTCTTGGGCAGTGACAACACGGGACTAGGGCATAGAAGTTGACCACCAAGGTGAAACAAGGAAACTGAAACAATTTCCCAAACCAATGATCCATTATTCGACTTCAACCAAAGATCCTCATCCACATGCTGGACAAATTAAGCACAACACTTTGCATAAAATAAGGACTAACATACCTCATGGTGACGATGGCTTACCATCTCCCACACTCTATATTGCTTGGATTTTATGAGCCTTGGCTGACCTGTAGCTATAAAGGTGAATGAGGGGGTTTATTGGGTTTCCATCTATGGACATGTTGATCATCATCATGGTTGGCATGATGTTCTCCATTGTGGGCCACGAGACCTGATATCCTCTAGTTACCCCTAGGAATGGGGGGTAACAAGACCTATTTCATTACTTTTGGTTCCTCTTGTTTCTGGATCTTCTCCTCCTATACATCTCTTCAAAGTGGGTCTCTGGGATAGGGGTCGAGGGATTTTCATGCCTTGAATTAGAGCTCACTCTCTACTGTACCTTACTTCACTTTAGTGTCTGCATATTGCCTTTTATAGGAGAACTTTTGGTACTCCTTTGTACTGACATTGTTATCACACAGTTTGTAGATAAGGTGAAAGACGAATGAAAGAATAGAAAACTGGCGTAACTGAGACTATCCCACCACTATCACCTCAATGGGATAACTCTTTCTGTTTAAGGAGGTAATGCCTAGGGGAGACGTCCCTGGTGACCTGGGGTTTTGAGAAGGCAAAGGTTTGAAGGATAAGTATAATATCCCCCTCATAAGTCACCACTGATCAGAAAGTCCCGGCTAATCAGCCAATAAAGATAGTAATAAACAAGAAAGTGTACCTCCCCAAGACAAAGCAACAAAGAAACTATGCATATGCAACATCACTTTCTTGGTTAGTACTTCATATAATCATGGACTTCTGATATAAAACAATTGATAAACAATATTAATGAAGCAATTCAATGATGTACAATGGAAATGATTATAATATGTCACTTCACAATAAATGCTAATGGCAATCAATGTAACAATATCAATACTAGGAACAACAATTTAGCCAATCATTCAATTGCTTTAAAAGATAAATAAATGATGCATAGAGATGTTTATAGCATGAATAGATGATGGCAACAATAAGGTTAGTGGTTGTTAGTCTAATCTAGGGTTACAAATATTAGTGATTGTTTCAAAGTATTTAGATGTGTGTATGATCAATGTACTCGTCGCATGAAGTCTTAGATCGGTGCGTCATTAGAGAAAATGGAGTCAAAAAGATGAAAATGTCGAAGGGTCATGGTGATAGTGATATGGCTAAAGATAAGGGGGTTAAATGTTGAGGTGTTGCTAAGAAAATGCCTCAACAATGAAACCCTAGGGGAGAAAGGCTCACTAAGGTGTAGAAACCCTAGGCCTTAGTGCTTTCTCCTCCTTCTTTAACTCATTGGCAAGATGAAATCGGCTAGCTTGAGTAAAAATTGATAGGGCTAAAGACAAGAGAGTTTGAAGATGAAGTGTTTCTAAGGAAAGGCTTCATCAATCAAACCCTAGGGGAAAATGGGTCACCAAGGTGTAGAAACCCTAGGCATCAATGTGTTTTCCTCCTTCTTAACTCAACAACAAGGATAAAACGGCTAGGCTAGAAGAGTAGAGGTAGAGTGTTGCTATGGAAAGGCTCTATCTAAATTCAGCAAATCAAATGGTTCTTAACTTAGTAGGGACATGAGACAAGGACACCAACATGTGCTTGTCACCTAGGGTTTAATCCAGCAAATTATAATAACAAAATGCAAGTAAACAATACCATAACCATTCAAATAAGAATTGTTTTGCAGAAATTCACTTACATTTATCAAGCATTCATATATCCATATCCTAGTTGTAAACCTTCCACCAAGAGAATTCCAAAAAATAGCCAAGAAGAGACTCTGTCAACAAGTGCGCATCAATTTTCAGCCAAAAACCCTAGAGTAGGGTGCAAATTTCAGACCTCACTATGTGTGAGTGAAAGATGATGAAAATTAGAGAGTTTTAGATATCTATTTATACAATAGCAAGTGACCTTAATTAAATTTTAGGTCACCAAAAGGTCGACAAGGCCAAAATACCAAATAATATTGTTTTACATTAAAATGTCATAATGAAACCCTAATCAAGAAAATAATGAAAGGGATAATGGAACATACCTCAACCATATGCAAGATCAACAATATGATAGACAAGCCAAAACACCTCAGATATGATTTTATTCATAAATAGAAGAACCTGTTACAATGAAGAGGCCGATTTGGAATGCTCAACAGTTCACTCCAATAAAGACAACAAAAGATGCTAAAAAATTATCCATGAATATACTATAATCCTCCAAAGGTTGGATACACGATGAAGACTGAATACAAGTAGAGGTCTAGGTCATATGCAACACCAAACCCCCCAATAGGAAAAGCCACGCTCTAGTAGATGACTGAAACACTCAATAATTCAGCCCAGCTGAAGAAGCCCCCAAATGAGTCCAATGAAGATGCCAAAATGTAGACTGGTAGGTGTAGATTCCTCTCCTAAAATATCAAACCAAAATACCAAGGGAAACTCCTCCAAATGTTGAATCCTCCAATGAAGTTGTGCCCTCCTGAAAACTGCCAAACCCTACAATTTCGGCCATGGTGAAGGAGGCCTACAAATGCCATAAAATTCACTAGAAAGGTAGATCGGGACACTGCAAGTAACTGGGTGAAGTCTCAAGGTTGGATCTAAAGTATAACCCCTCCTCCAAACGGAACAGATCTAAATCTCAAAATGCCCTCCTTCTCTCCAATTCATCCCAATTCTCTAGGAAATAATATGAACCATAAAACTCTTTCAAGAGGCACTATAAATCATGGCTAAGGCCCTGCAAGTAAAACCCAAATGCTCAAATCTCCAAGAGCTCTCTCAAACTCCTACAACGAACCTTCCTTCACTGAATGGTGTGCCCTCCTTATCTTCTTGTGCCTGCGGCTGGTGTAGACCCCTCCTGCACTGATGTAGATCCAAACTAGAATGGTGTGGGAGCATATTGCATCTTTGAGGCCAATATTGGGGCAAGCTAAGTGGAATATTTCACCACTGAATCGTCCTCTAGGGTTTGTTAAGTCAAAACCCCAAAGGTATGGGCTCTCTAGCTAGAAGCCAGATATCAAAATGATAAACATACATGAATGAATTGAGTAGAGGCCCTTGCCTCTTCTTTATACTTCTTGCTCACCTTATCTCTCCAAAGTGACTTTTCTTTTTTAATTATTAATTAATTAATTAACCTTTTTACCTATGAAAAGCACCTTATCTCTCCTTGTGGCTTCCCTGACCACTGAAAGTCACTTCTCACCATCCTATCCTGTAGTCTTTTTCCTCCCGATTCCAATGAGCTATTACAATGAGAGGTTCCTCCAAGTATTTTGCCCAAAATGACCTCTTCAGTGAATTTAATTAGCTTATAGCTCAAAATACTCAAAATCATGGAAATTGTCGGAATGCAACGAAACCAAAGACAACTTGTGCAAGTCGGATGAAATGGGATGAGCGATGCAAGTTGGACCCCAAAATACCTCTCAATAATCTATGTACTTGTTATAACCTTCATCTGGCTACTCTGGTCATCATAACCCTCTGTAATGTAATGATGTCCCAAAGTGGGGACATTACAGTCATCCCTGCTAGAAAATTGCTTGTCCTCAAGCAATAACCAAATCCCCTCAAGTATAATACCAGGATCCTATGTCCACCTGTGGGACCCACAATAGATCCCATACAAAGATGAACTATCACGCACTCTGCCTCATGGGTCCCATATCAAATCATGAACTGCAAGCCCCTGGGAAGCATAATCTTGAAATGTATCAACACCGTGAAACTTCTTCTCATGGCCTCATCCCTGACTGAGACCATCCTCCAAGATACTACCAAGATCAACATGGCCTCCATCAACTGCCCATGTTGATGTCAGAATGAGGTATTTCTCGACCTCCACGAGACACACTCAAGTGATGTGCTCTCCTCAACACTGAAGCTCAATGGAAAGTTAGAACAACTTTCCCTCGCAAAGGTCCAATCGCCCCTGTCAGTCAGTGAAATGCTCAATCCTGCAATCCCTGAGTCCCATGCTATCCTCCGTCAAAGATCACCATGCAGACATTGAACTACATTAACCATGCCTGACTGCTCCCTGTATATATATCAGATCCTCCACTCCTGGATCCTCAAGCTGAAGTACCTGTGGCACTTGGACTTGCTATCTAGACGTTGCATCTGTAAGAACATCTCTGTGGAAGTAGTACCTTCCCAACCATATCCATGCTCTATCATGATGATCAAGAGGGATAAAATGTCCCACTCCATAGGAAAAGTACCTCCAAGCCCACTCCAAACCAACCCAAGGTGGAGTGTGTGGCTCTCTCGTGCAACCTGGGTCAACATGACATAAAACATCCTGCTAACAAAATGAACTCCCAGATCCCATGGAAAACTTGGAAGTTTATCACTTCCAATCTCCGTTAGATGCTCCTGTGTCGGACTGATCATTGTTGGAAGCCCTCTGTGCTCATCTGTTGTCACCTGGCCTATGATGCTCACCATCATGCACCAAGTCTCAAATGTCTTCCTAACATGGTCCACCTTTGACTTGTTGTATGTCATAAAAGTACTCATGTCATGTGGTCTCAGACTACTCACTCTCCATGCCCTTTGCCACTTCTATCTCTCCTCATGTTGTTGTCAATGATAAATGTGTCGGGAAAGACTAACATAAACCTCTGTAACTAAATTTAGATTTGTAAAACATCACATGATTTGGTTAATATCAAGGAATCAACCAAAAGCTCATCCACTAGCATCCATGGTACATACTCTCTTGTGCTCATCACTGACTCCCAATCATCCAGTACAACCGGAAGTAACTCCTCCAATGGCAGGTCAACCAACCTCCATCCCTCATAGCCCATGCAAATGTTGATACAGTAAAGGTGATCTCCCCTAACTATGTGATGTTGCAAAGGAGTGGCATCTGCATGCTCCCCTAAGTGTGTCTCCTCCCTGCAAGGCAATACACCCCTCTAAATCCCACCATAAATCTTGAAATGTCTTTGTGAGCTATCACTCATCTTTGTATGCTCATGTCATCTCCCGTAGACTCATGTTGCATCATATATCCTGGGTGTACTGTTGGATCAACCTCTACATTGAGATCAACCACTATCAGAGCACAAATGGAAGTGTCCTCCATCAACTGGTGCTCCTCTATTAGATCACCGACATCCCCTAGCAATATGACTGAATAATATATCTAAGTGTGCACTAAGACAGATGAAGTGGATCTCTGAAAAATCTCCTCAAGAGGCTCATCTGACCTACACTCTTATTCATGAATGGATGTCTACGTGCCTCTCAAGAATCCTCGAGTGCTCTCCAACTCCTGAGTAATTCTTTCCACCTCCAGCTCATGCTCCCTCAGAGACTCATGATACATCTCACCAATCCTCAATAGGCAGCCCCTGTCATCCAACAATTGTTGGTAGTTGGTCCTCAACATAACTACTCTCTCCCTGAGAGTATGGAGGTCATCCATGGAAAATCCCTCATCTGCACTAACATGTGCCAATGATTCCCTCCAACAGTAATCGACCACTAATGTATGTGTGTCATCAAAACACCTAGTGGCAGCCATGAGCATATCCTCACCGACTCTCAATTGTCCTGCTAAGTGGTGTGACTCCTGATATAGTCATGTTGAGGTACCACCTCATATCCCTCACTGCTAGTGTCAACACTGGAATCCCTAAAAACACTATCTGCAAAGGTTAAAGTGCCAAACTGCACACTTTCTATTGTGCCAATGTGTCCTCCTATATGTGACTGCACATCATCCCCAACTGCTAGCTCCCTCTAAATCATACTGTATCCGGAGTGAGCATTTGTATCCTCTTGTGCACTCAATCTACTACTATCATCTGCGCCTGGATCCCATACAGGTGTGTCCAGACACATGCTATGGTCATCCCGACCAATAAGGAGTGCATCCTCATCACTGTAGGTCGATCCTGGCAGTAATTGCTCCATCAACTGGCTAGTCTCCACAACCTTCTCAACTAATGGAGCCTCCAAAATTTGTGACTCAATCTCCTCATGTTGATCTGTATGTGTAAGGTCAACTGTCTGCACGTCCTGTATCTCCTCCTGGATCTGTGGATCCATGTGTCTCTGGTGTGTATCTATTACGTATGGCTCCTCTAACATGCCACTGCTATCCTCATATGTCGTGTCTATCATGGGAGTCTAGAAAGATGGCAGATGTGTCACGGCCACCATAGCGAGCTCGTCATCTCTAGGTGCTAACACGTGTAAGTCCTCACTAGTGTCACCACTCTGTTGAGGTGTAAGGTCATCAATAGTATCTGATATCACTGTTGAAGGATAAGTGTTATCATCCTATCCATCCCACTGCTCCTCCAATGTGCAAGGATCACTATCCTCCTCAAGCGTGCAAGAGTCACTATAACTAGCCTTTGTGCAAGAGTCACTATCACTAGCCTCTATACAAGAGTCACTATCATCATCAGACAGGTCCAGATAAGCATCTATCAATCCATCCTCACACACCTCATCGTCACTGTCATAGCGCACCTCAATAATATGATTCTTATCTCTACCCTTACATCTATGATTTGGTTCCCAAGCCACTTTGCAACTGTAGCAACGTTGCATGCTCCTAATGGGCATGGGATTTCTCTATTCTTCCCTCCATCTAGCTTCTCTGGCTCTCTTTTCCTCTACTACGTTGATCCAATGTGTAACCTTATCTTCACTCCAACTAGGTTTCTTACAGGATACAAACCGATGGACTGTTATCGGACCTTTGATACCGTAAATCTTTTCGACGGTTTGATATTCCCTCTCATAATCAACAATCTTCCCAAAAAAAATCACACACTTCCATCTCTCCTTATGGAATACCCTCAGGTTGGTAGGAGTTTAAGATCTGAAACCACTGTAATGTTCCCAAGCCAATATGCCAGGAACATCACGGTTTTGGGTGTCTTTTAAACTGGTACTGGTTGTGGCATTTCATCAATCACTTTGTTGATTTACTTGTTCGTATGTGTTTACTTGTAGGTTGACCTCTTGATTTTGGACTTAGGGTTTATGTTGATGAATTTAATGTGTGTTTCAGCAATAAAAAAGAATATATCATAATGGAACATACCTCAACCATATGCAAGATCAACAATATGATAGACAAGCTAAAACACCTCAGATCTGATTTTATTCATAAATAGAAGAACCTACTACAATGAAGAGGTCGATCTGGAATGCTCAATAGATGGCTCCAATAAAGACAATATAAGCTACTAAAAAATTCTCCATGAAGATACTATAAGCCTCCAAAGGCTGGATACACAATGAAGACTGAATACAAGTAGAGATCTAGATTGTATGCAACACCAAACCCCCCAACAGGAAAAGCCACGCTCTAGTAGATGACTGAAACCCTCAATAATTCAACCCACTTGAAGAATCCCCCAAATGAGTCCAATGAATATGCCAAACTATAGATCAGGAGGTGTAGAGTCCCCTCCTAAAATATCAAACCGAAATACCAAGGGAAACTCCTCCAAATGTTGAATCCTCCAATGAAGTTGTGCCCTCTTGAAAACTGCCAAACCCTACAATTTCGGCCTTGGTGAAGGAGGCCTCCAAATGCCCTAAAACTCACTACAAAGGTAGATCGTCACACTGCAAGTCACTGGGTGAAGTCTCAGGGTCATATCGAAAGTATAACCCCTCCAAACAGAATAGGTTTGAATCTCAAAATGCCCTCCTTCTCTCCAATTCGTCCCAATGCTCTAGGAAATCATCTAAACCATAAAACTCTCTCAAGAGGCACTAGAAATCATGGATAAGGCCCTGCAAGTAAAACCCAAATGCTCAAATCTCCAAGATCTCTCTCAAACTCCTACAACGAACCTTCCTTCACTGAATGGTGTGCCCCCCTTGCTGGAAATCCCCAATGATACGCCCTCCTCTTCTTGTGCCTACGGCTGGTGTAGAACCCTCCTGCACTGATGTATATGTGAACTAGAATGGTGTGGGAGAATATTGAATCTTTGATACCAAGATTGGGACAATCTAGGTGGAATCTTTCACCACTGAATCGTCCTCTAGGGTTTGTTAAGTCAAAATCCTCAAAACCCCCAAGGTATGGGCTCTCTAGCTAGAAGCCAGATATCAAAATGATAAACATACATGAATGAATTGAGTAGAGGCCCTTGCCTCTTATTTAGACTTCCTTCTCACTTTCTCTCTCCAAAGTGACTTTTTTTTTAATTATTAATTAATTAATTAAATCACTTCAATTAATTAATTAACCCTTTTACCTCTGAAAAGTGCATTATCTCTCCTTGTGGCTTCCCTGGCCACTGAAAGTCACTTCTCACCATCCTATGATGTAGTCTTGTTCCTCCCGATATCAATGAGATATTACACTGATAGGTTCCTCCAAGTATTGTCCCCAAAATGACCTCTTAAGTGAATTTAATTAGCTTATAGCTCAAAATACTCAAAATCATGGAAATAGTCGAAATACAATGGAACCAAAGACAACCTGTGTGGAATGGATCATAATGATGAAATGGGATGAGCGATACAAGCTAGACCCCAAAATACCTCTCAATAATCTTTGTACTCGCTATAACCTCCATCCGGCTACTCTGGTCATCATAACCCTTTGTAATGTAATGATGTCCCAAAGTGGGGACATTACATCCAAGCACCCGTTAGAAACAAAAAGAACTAAATGCACATATTCAAAGGTTTTGAGGATCAGAGTGACACATACCATGATACCCGGACTCATTACTCATGGAGCAAGAACCATCTCCGATACAGGACCAAGCCGAGGTGATGGATGTTGTTGCTGATGACAAAGTGGAGGCGTTGAAAGGGAGAAAAGATGGGCCCTCTAGGGCCATGATCAAGTCGATATGGCTCTCGGTACTCCATTTCTAGGACCTGTGGGCCTCGAGACATAATCTTCCTAGTTATCCCTAAAAGTGGGGGATAACAGACATCATTGTATGCAACAGTCCCTTTGACCTACTTTTGTGTTCACTAGTCGGACATTAATAAAATGATCTTAGCTTATCTTATCTTCTGGATTGCCTCTCCATCTTTGGAGTTGGCTCTCTAGGGTTTAGTTTGAACTTATTTTCTATTTTACTCCTTCCTTTTATGTAGGATCTTCTCTAGCGCTCCTGCTTTGTATTGACATCATTGTACCTAACAGTCCATTGGCCTACTTCAATGGTCATTTCTTGGACATTAATATATTTTTATTATCTTCTCTTATCTAACCAAGGTTACCTGGGACATACCTTTTCTCCTAGGAATTGACACTTGTAATAAGGGTAAAGTCGCCCCACCATGGTGAACTTAGGAAATTTATAAAATTAACTTATGTTAAGATGTTGTCAGTAGTGATTACTTGATGTGCATTGCTTAATTACTTGTTTTGAAGCTTCATGCATCATTATATGTGGTTTCCCCACATTGGAATTTGTGCACCATGCCTCGAGATCCATGACATTTACTTGGGATCCATGTACCTACATTGAGATCCATGTACCTGTATTTGACCATATCTACCTGTATTTGACCATTACTTTAGGGAAAAGTAACTTGTATAAAGCATTGGATATCTCAGCTATCCAAGGAGCTCCTTATGCAATGTTGGAAAAGTACAACAAATGGATTCCTAAATATTATGGTAATAATATCATAACAATTAAAGAGCATATTGGAAAATTTCAAGAAGCTATGGAAGAACATGAAGTGGTCGATGATCATGAGGATGTTGTAATGAATATTTGTGTGTTTTCTTTAGAAGATGCAAGAATGTGGTTTAGGAATCTAGACGATACTAGTGTTAAAACTTGGAATGATTTCAGGGGCTTATTTTTGGAACCATGGGATGTATAGAAAGATGGTAGAATTTTTCTTAATGAACTCCATGGGATAAAAAAAGAAATAAAATGACACTACAAGGGAGTTCAATTTGAAGTTCCAAAAGCTATTGGACAATATACCTACAAATATTAAACCTAAAGGTGAAGTTGTCCTCTTGTATTATACGAATGCCTTTGAAGGAACTTTTGGTTTTTACTTGAGAGACATAGCCCCTATAGATTTGAAGTTAGCTCAAGAAATGGCGGATCAAATAGAAGAAAATTTTACTTCTTCCAATAAAATATATCTTTTTGGTTCTTCCAAGGAATCAACATCAAAGGATGAAACTAAACCTACAACCCTAAATTCATCATATCCAACTCCTAATGCTTTGACATATTTGACTGAGACTCTTAAAGAACTTACCACCAATCTTACTCAACAACAAACAGTAACAAATAATAGGTTCTTATAATTGAAAAGAACCATGCACAATTAGTTTCAAAGAAGAAATACAAGATGTGATAGAAACAAAGGTCCCCAAGATCAAAGACTCCTAGTTCCTATAAATCCAACCAACATGGTGAATGAAGATCATTTCCCTTGGTGTAGAAAATGTCAAGACTTCCATGAATAAGGATCATGCCCAACACCTACATTAGAAATAGAAGATAATAATGAAGATCCAAACAATTTTGTTAGCTTGAACTATGTGGGATAAGATGATTTTATTTGCACAATTCAAGGCGAATCTTATATGGTATCTAATGAGTAGGCGAAAGAGATAAAGGGTAAGAATGTAGACTCAAATATGCTTACAACGAAGTATGGTACAATTCATACTCAAGAGGAAATAAGGAAGAGATTCAAATAAAGGAGTCTAAACACATACCAGAGAAGGTTCAAGGAACCCAATTGGGACACAAAAGCCTCAATTCGAGAGACAAATTCCTCGAACAGATAGAGCCATCAATATTTCTTCTTCGAGAAAGTAGTTAGTAAGTATGGATTTTGATATGAACATTGATTTGGTTAATCAATTGTCCAAAATAAAAGTTCTTGTCCCCCTCCTTGGGCTAGCAAATATTCCATTTGAAAAGGAGAAATTGAAGAAATTTTTGAATGAATAAGAAGTAATTGAAGACTATCTTGTAGTATTCCAAGCAATGAATGAAGGTAGGAGGAATGGTGGTCATTGATGATAAACGATTTTCTTTTTCATAACTATATGTTGGATGTAGGAACCTCCACAAATGTAATGACTTTTAAGGTTATAAATCAACTTGGCGTTAAGACTACTTGTCCATATAGGAAGGTATGTGCCATGGAATCGAGAGATATTAAAGTATGTGGTTTTATTAAAGATCTTCATTTTAAGTTAGACGCATACCTAGATATGTCATTGTTGATGGATGTTGTAGTCATAGATGTTCTTGACCCATGGGGTATGCTCCTATCTAGAAAGTGGGGCATAAGTCTTGAAAGTAGTATTCAAATGGACTTATCTTATGCCACCATACCCACATGTGAAGGTACTTGTGTCACATTGTATAGGGAGCCACCTCTGAGGTATCATGTTGAATCCAAATGACCCAATGAATGAGTTAATTTGTGAAGAAGAGGATTTGCAAACTTTTGTTGTTCAGACCCATTCGATAGCCCCTATAGCTAAAGAAGCATATGGAAATAAATGTGAGATTTTTGGAAGATGCATTTTGATGGAGCT
>ML783655.1:38431-51851 GCA_009831015.1 Picea engelmannii
TAAGACTTTGTAAAACGAAATCTATATATACTTGCTTTTAGCATGCAAAGAAAAAATTCTTTAGATCTAACTTTGAAATAACAACTTATCCTTCCATGTATGAAAGTAACCAAAGAAGAATGTTTAGAAAGTTTTGAGAAAGAGAGAGGAAGAATTTTTGCTCAAGACTTGAATCCTTGGGCTATGGGGTCCTTTGAGAGATGGTTGAGGGACTCTTGCTCCAAAATATCTTGCATATGGGTGAAGATTTGAACTCCAAGGCTTCACCTCTCCAATTATGAGAACCTCTAAACTAAGACAATTCTTGCCAATAAGTTTCGTCAAACATGTGATTCCCTACAAATGAAAACTTAGACAACATGCATATTAATCATAAATAAACATGAAATCTATATTCGCAAATGTAAAAGACAATAATATCATATATAAACAAACTAGTTTAAATAAATCTTACATCCAAAGGATGTGCTAAGAAACTAGAAAAACAAGAGAGCTAATCTACAGTTACCTCAAGCACAACATAAGCAATTCACCATTGGGATCAGTTACATTCTTTTCAGCTCTCTCTCGACTGTATAATACCTCAAAAGTGTCATCTTCCATGGGAATGTGTGCATGGGTGAGGTTCATGCTAAGGAAACCCCCAAGGGTGGAAAACTAACTCCTCGATAAGAGAATCCCCCAATCATCCAGAAAATCGATCACCACTATGTTCACGAGGAGGATGATATGTGGAAAATAAATCAAAAAGACCTCAACGTCCTCACATACCCCATAAACCTTGACCCTTTTAGAACAATACCACACATGTTTCCATAGGGTTGGGTTGTCTTCAAACCAATTTGTTTCATCACTTTCAATGACATGACATTTGTAGAAGCCCTAGAATCAAGCATACAGTTGTTCAAGCAGAGGCCATTCATTCCCAATGAAATATAGAAGGGAGGATTGTTTTCCCTTTGTTTATCGAGATACATAGTGTTCAAAATGATAGGAGGGTATTCCTTCTCAGTCAGTGCTTGTAATAACTTCAAGACTTACCTCCTTAAAGAAGGGACCTTGCACATCTATGTCACTAGGACCATCATATTCAGCTTTCCAAACATGGTTGCAACATATATATTCAATTGACTCTCATCTGTGGAAGTTGGATTAGGAAGCAACTCATGTACTGGAGGTGGAGGTGGTGGGACCACCTTCTTTGTAGATGGAGGAGGAGTGGAAAGTTGTGATGGAGGGGCTGAAGCTTTGTTTCTTCTGCTGTAGTTCAAATATTCTATCTTCCTTAACTCCTCCTTTTGATCGTTTGTTAATTTATTCAAGGCTCGAAGTCTCCCCTCTCTTTCCCCCTATCTTATGGCTTCATTGATTTGTGCCTGTGTGACTTCTTCCTCTTGGAAACTACAAATCATATCCATGAAATTTATATTGTCGGAATGATCCTCATTTTGTTAGGGACACTCATCTTCTCTATGAGGCTCTTGGCATGGAAGACACCAAGCCTCTTATTTTGTGTCAACCATCCCAACTGGTTTCAAAGTATGAGAGGAATTTTCCTCTTGTTGAGGCCTTGGTTTCCAACCTGTGGCATCTCTTTTTTTTCTGGTAAACTGAGTTTTGGAGGCAGATTGGTTTCTCTCCATGGTAGTCAAATGACCCATGATTTAATTTTGTACTTGGACAAATTGAGTACTCATATGATCTATCTTATGATTCAAGAGGGCAATCGGATCAGGAGCACTACTACCAGAAGCCTTAGTATTTGCTTCTTCCTTGAAACAAGGATACTGAAAAGGGTCTACCTTTGATTCAAGGAGATTTTATTCAATATCATAACTGTATTCTTTGGCTTCTTCCAAAGAAGTGGGTTTATTGTCCTTCAAAATAAAACAAAATTTCCCATCAAATGCATTCACATAAAGGAGACAGACTATTACATTTGTAGGACATAAATCTATTAGAATATAACTGTATAACTTGTCGAATTTGTTATCAAATTCACTCACTATCTTGTTCTCCTTTTTCTTTATCTTATTGAATTGAGCTACAAGCTTCATCCCACTATCTTTCTTTGTTGTCCATCTGTTCTTAAATAATTTGGAAAAATCGTCATAGGATGTGACGTGATTATCCAGAAGACCTATGAACCATCTGAGAGCTTCTTCAATTAATGATGAAGCCAATAGCCCCATGGATATATCCCCATGCTTAACTTATGCATTATCCATGTCCCAACCTATGGTGTAGATATGATCTTTAACAATCGCTACATTGTTTCCTGGGAACTTTGGCAACCACTTATTTGAATATTTTGGCATTGTGTTGGGGTATCCAGGGATGGTGGGCATGTTAAGGGGTTTGTAGAGGTCCTTTTCCCAATGGTGAGCCATTGGAGTGAGGGGAAGGGTACCATGGAAGAGAGTTTTGACAACGAGAGACTTGAGGGGAGCCCTTCTTCGGTAGACCTTAGAAGGTTTGAACCTCCCTGGGGGAAAAGGATTAGAGGAGGAAGGGTTCTAGGAAGGTGGAGTTGTTAGATGAGATTCAAGGAGAGATCACCAAAAAAGGGAATGCCCCCTTAAGTGGATTCGCCAGGAAAGCTAGAGAAAAGGCTTTGGGATAGCTTTTCAAAGTGTCACTTACGGTTCAGAAGAGGATTCAAAATGCTCCCTAGAAATGACACCAAACTGTTATCGCACACATTGTAGGTTTGGAAAATCCCAACCCAACCACCAAATGGCGACAACTTTGAGAACACCTACCCACTGTCACCTTAGGCAGGTATTCCCGTCACTATAGAGATGATAGAATCACCTCAAGGGGGGAATCCCAGTGACCATGGGGGAAAGGAGTTGAAAAGTGAAGTGATGAAGGATTGTCCCCCTATAGGTCAAGGTAGAAGATGTGGAAAGCGTCTAAGTAGTATCCAATGGTTTCCAAGAGATAAGAACAACTGTAAAGAATGTTGTACCTTCTCGAGACACAAGATCAATTCGAGCATATATGTATAATGTTAGGTGGAAAATAAAGTTAATCTTGTTGTCCCTAATTGCAGCAGTAAACAACATTGTATATCAGCAAAGAGATGAGTATTAAAGCTACCAAACAATTGCTAAAATTCCAATGAAAGATGCTAGAGATAACTTAGATAAACACTAGCTATACTCAAGAATGAAAGCACGAGACTTTAACAATGAAACAGGATTGTAACAAAAGTTGTTTGCAGAGATATTTTGCAGACTTATGGATGTATCAAACTATTTGTTACAATAGTAAATCCAACCACCAAAACTCACAAATAATCTACACAAATGTTGCGCTAGACCAAGTAGATAAGTGTGGCAAACTCTTGGCAAATTCCGACAGTTGAAAAGCAAGTTATAAACGAAATAATGATAGGGTTTATGCATCCCTAATGGCTGTCTATTAAGTCTTATAATAACATCAAGAAATACATAGTCAAACATGATGCCCTAGTGGCTCAATCAATCTTATAGTGCAAAGAATTGATTCCAACTTATACAACCTTCAAATCATAAAAATTTCACTTCACCAATGCAATATTTTATTTATCCAATGCAATTATACTAGTTCCTTTAGCTATTGGGTTATGGAGTCAAGTAAATAAAGAGATAAACAATGATATCTCCTTGGGGGTGTAAACCCTCTTACTCCCCATGGAAATCAAATTCTAAGCTAGTAGATACTAGGAGGGTGTAAACCCTTTTACTTCTCCTAGTAAAACCTTGTGCAGCAAATACATTCTAGACATAAAATAATAGATAATGGTGGGGTTGTAAATCCTTATACTCCCCACGAAATCTATAAAATAAAACTTGTGACTAAGAAATGGAGCATCAACGAGATAAATCCTTACCTAGTTCAAGAAATGACAAGATAAACCTCCTCTTACCAAGATAAATCCACCACACATGCCAAAGAGGAACTCCAATAAGGGTAGTGCACTACTTCTTCCACCAATAGCATAAAGAAACTGTTGGCGATGGAAGTCACTCCTGGATTGCTTGCAGGAGCAGAGCCCGACGCCCATCAGTTTAATGTCACGATTGGTTTAAAGGGTGATCAAATGGAGGAAAACTCAGAACAATATCGTCCCAACTCAGAAACTAGGCCGGGCATGCATGACGAGTGAGGTCTTGATAAACTTCAAACAGTGGGTTGTAGTAAAAAGGGTGAGTAGGCAGAAGACTTACAAGAGGAAAGTGCGAAGGTCTATCATAGACATCAGGTGTGTAACAGACTGGAGGAGAAGGAATTCGAACACAAATTCCCTTTATATTCAAACACAGAACACCAGAGAATAAAAAAATGCCACGACAAATCCTTTATCATAACATAACTGTAACAATCCATGTGAATCATTCAACTATGAACTCCCTGGCATAAGCTAGAACAAAGATGGAAAAAGAAGAACTATTTGTCATAAACCAAGAAGTCTCAAACACAGAGGCATAACCAGGAAACCAGAATGTTTGCTGAAACTTTACAGTCGGGAGCTTAGCTCTACCATCGATGGATACAAAAATGGAAAAAATGCCTACATATACTCAAAACAACAACATCAGCAAAATCAAGACACTGCATTGAAGGCTTTGCGTCTGCATGAATTTCTGACAGTCAACCTCTGAAATATTGTGCAACTTATGTCAGACGCAATCTGACTCTTGGACAGTTACAACAGCGAATCGACGTGCCTTTAATTTACTGCAAGACGTCCCAATTATGATGGAGACGATGTCTAACCACCACCAACTGCTTCAATAACTGCTTCTTGGGATTGAGGATGATCTGGCCAACTCAACACCTCGGGGTGTGGAAGTCTTTTCATGCGGCCACCTGGAATAACTGAATGGCTTAACGGATGGGTATGAAGGCCAACGCGGAGGGAGGGATGCATGACAGGAATGGTGGCACCGAACTATGAGGGCGTGACGGGAGTGACGAGGTGTGAAAAGGACGACAGGGGAGGGCGCATGGCGGAGGACAACAGGTGGAAAGGGGAAAGATGAGTGACAACGGACTCAATATTTGGTGAGAGACTGGCGTGGGAAGAAACGGGACACGTGGCAAGTAATGAGGGGATGGTGATAAGAAGGGAGGACCATGCGGACCAAAGAGGGGAGGCGGATGGATGACACATGGCAGCAGGGGAAAGGCGGGAAGGAAGATGACAAGGCAGGGGGGTGGCCCACATTGGCTAAACATGGAGCAGTTGACAAGGGCAGGCTTGTTCAAGTGTCGTTGATCTGGGCGCGTCGATCCAGGCCGTCGGAAAGGTGCATCCTCGATTCCGAACCCCCCCCCCTCCGCTTAAAGGTAGAAAGGTGGGGGGGGTCTGGAATGGTCTTCATCGTCGTTGATCCGAGCACGTTGATCTGAGCCATTGGAGAGGTGCGCCCCCGATTCTGAACCCCCCCCCGATTAAAGGTAGAAAGGCAAGGGGGGTCCGGAATCAGACGTGCGCAGTTGATCTGGGCGCGTGAATCCCATCTGTTCAAACTGGATTTCCATTTAACACGGGTGCATTCGCACCAAAACTTATGACAAATGGGTTTTTTTAACCCTTTCTTTCGCATTCTAACCCCCTACAAGAAATATCGCTAACATTTGGCTCCATGGGGGATAGAGTCGTCCCTGTGATTCTCTAAGAACTCTTTGCAGACTAAGTGCCTTTGTTGTTGGGCTATGGAGTCATTTATTAGTCCGAAAAACAAAAACAGAAACAATATTTACAAAATGAAACAAAAAGAGACGACTGTGGCTCACAGAAAACATTTCTTTAAGAAATGCCCATTGACTGGGCCCCCGAAAACTTCATTGCCTTCCAGATCCTGCAACCTGTAAGTGTTATTTGAAAATACTTCAAGGATCTTGAAAGGCCCGAACCAAAGGGCATCAAATTTATTGTGTTTTCCCTTTTCCTGCCTGGGTGCATCCCATTTGAGTACCAGATCACCCTGCTCAAACTCTTTCTTCTTGCTTTTCCTGTCAAAAGCCTGCTTGATCTTCTGCTGATGATTGTAAGCTCTGTCTAGGACTTGTTCTCTGATCTGCTGCACTTCCACCATCTAATGAATTCTTATGAGCACATGGTTAGGTTCTCCCTCATAGTCCTGGAGGAGATTGGCTACAGGCAAGGCGAGTTGAGTGGGGAAAACAACCTCTATGCCATAAACCAGCTGGAAGGGTGAGATGCCAAACGATATCTTTGTTGTTACCCAATCAGCCCAGAGAGAGAATTTTAGCTTTGAGTCCCAAGACCTTTTATTTTCTTCCAGTAGCTTTTTGATAAGCTTGATTAGGCTTTTATTGGAGGACTCTGCCATTCCGTTTCCCTGAGGATAGTAGGGAGTGGAGTGAATCAGTGAAATTCCAAATTGTTCACAAAACTTGACCAGAGGCTCAGACCAAAATGGGGAAGCATTGTCAGTGACAATTTTTCTAGGGCAGCCAAATCTAGCCATGATGTCTTCCAGGAAGCTGATGATCACTTTGTGAGAAGTGCTTCTGGTAGGGACAGCTTCTATCCATTTAGTGAAGTAGTCGGTCGCTGTCAGAATCCATCGGTGTTGGCCGCTTGAGGGAGGATGAATTTCCCCGATGAAATCCAATCCCCACTGCTGAAAGGGTGTCGAGACCACCACAGGTTTCAAAGGCAGGGATTTGAGTTGTTGCTTCCCCGAAAATTTCTGGCATTTGATGCAAGCTCTAATTTCCCTGCAGACGTCAGGAAACAAGGTGGGCCAGTAATATCCAGCTCGAAGGATCTTGTGAGCTGTGGTCTTCCAAAAATAATGACCTCCACAGAGACTGCTATGGAAGTCGAATATAACTCTCTGGGCTTGCTGCGGGTCTAGACATCTTAGTAATACCCCCAGGGGGTCTTTCCAATACAGGGTTTGGTCAATGAGGCAATACCTGACAGCTTTGAGCTTTAAGGCTCTGGATTTACTTTTCCCCAATCCATTAGGAGGCCTCAACTCTTGCAAAAAATAAAAGATATCTTTGTACCAGGGGCATGCCGCTAGTGGTATGGTGCTTTGGGAACCCCTATTGGATGACTCAGCTTGTCCATTGATTAAATTAATTCCCAAGTCCCTGCAATTTGATTCAGCCAACAGCTTGGCTAAACCTTGCCCCTTTATCAGCTTGGTGGGCTTAATCTCCAAATCAAATTCTAGAATCTTAGCGATCCATTTACCTCTTCTTCCATCTATGTCCGATTGTATGAGAATGTCCTTTACAGAAGCTGAAGTGACATATGCAATGATCTTTGAATGTAAGACATAGACTCTGAAAGCCTTGAGAGATTTCACCAAGGCATAAGCCTGTTTTTCCATGATCTCGTACCGGAGCTCTGCATATCTTAGTGCCTTGCTAAAGAAGGCAATAGGTTGCTCTTGCCTTTGATCATTTTTTTGCAACAGAATTGTCGCTACTGTATCGCAGGAAGCAAAAGAAAATATCAGAAAGTCTTTAGAATAATCAGGACTGACTAGCACAGGTGCTTCAGTCAATGCCTTCTTTATTTGGACAAAAGACTCTCTAGGCTCAGCAGTCCATCTTATTTCGTGGCTCTTCCTGAGCATGGTTGTGATATGTTTCACCAATTTAGCAAAATTTGAAACAAACCTCCTCAAGAAGTTAATCCTTCCCAAAAATGCCTGGACTTCTTTTTTAGATCTGGGAAGTGATAGGGCCTGAATAGCTTCTACCTTGTCAGGGTCAATTCTCACTCCCTCTGCTGACACTATATGGCCTAATAGTTTCCCTTCTTGCATAGCAAACAACGATTTCTTGGGATTCAGGGAAAAGACAAACCTGCGACATTTCAGGAAAACCCCCTTCAAGTGGCAGTGGTGTTCTTCATCAGTCTTGGAGAAGACTGTTATGTCATCTAAATAAATCACCACGAACTTATCTTTCTCCCCGATGAAGGCTATGTCCATGGCTCGCTGAAATGTTGCTCATGCGTTCATCAAACCAAAGGGCATCTTGGCATACATCAATGTGCCCCAAGGAGTGGTGAAGGCTGTCTTTTCTCTATCCTCTGGCATGATTGATATCTGATTGTAGCCAGAGAATCCATCAATCATGGATATCCTGGAAGCACCAGTGACCTTCTGCAATATATGTTCCATGTTGGGAAGGGGGTAATTGTCCTTCCTTGAACTCTTGTTTAGGTTCCTGAAATCGACACAGAGTCTAATTTCTCCGCTCTTATTTCTTACTGGGACCAAATTGGCTATCCAGTCAGAGTATCTCAAGGGGACAATAATCTGAGCATCCAGCAGCTTCTTCACCTCCCTCTCCATGACAGGCAGCAACGTAGGATTTATCTGTCTCAGCTTCTGCTTGAATGGTCTAGCCTCCTCTTTCAGTGGGATCTTGTGCTCAATGACTGATGTGTCATAAGTCTTGAGGTCTTCGTAGGTCCATGAGAACACATCGGCAAACTCCCTCAGCAATTTAGTATATTCGATCCTCTGCTCCTCGGTCAGGCTCTTTGACAGTTTGACCAACTTGGGCTCCTATGGGGTTCCTATGTTGCACTCAGTTGTATCAGCATCATCACCAGGAACTCTTCCCCCTACTACCACATCATTCCCATCAAACAATCTTTCTAATGGGATCAGGCCCTTTGGTATGTGATTGCTAGGTAGCTGAATAATCTGGTGGTCAGCAATCTTATTTGAGAACTCTCCGAAGTGACGGTCACCCTCCACGTCAAGATCTTCATCTATGTGCAATGCAGAAAAGTCGTCCACTGATTGGAGAAACTTTTCGATCTTCTGATCATCCTCAAATACCTTCCAATATTTGACATTGTCTGGCACAGAGGTTCTGTATTTTATTTCCACCTCTAATCCGTCAGCAGGCAACGCAGGAGCTTCAAACAAACTAGCCGAGAAATCTTCAAAGTCGGCTGGAGCATTTTCTTCCCTTGGAATGAAAGTGATATTGAAAGCCAGGAAGAAACTGTCAATTAGATCCCATACCTCGTTCCTTTAATTCTTGAGATGAGGGTGCTTGGCTTGATAAACATTTTTGACCTGCTGGACAATCAGCTCTGCATCTCCAAACACTGTTATTCCGTTGATTCCCATTTCCTTTGTAGCTCTTAATCCCAGGACCAGAGCTTCATACTCTGCCACATTATTGGTGACTTCAAACTCCAGCTTGTATGACAGAGATATGGTCTCTTGAGAGGGGGATTTGAATACCACCCCGGCACCTGCACCTATACTGGAAGAAGCTCCATCAAAGAACATCTTCCAAACAGAGGTGGTTAGAGGGGGCAACTCCTAATTAAGACTGGGCTGCTTTCTAATTTGCAAAGGGGGCTCGGGAGTCTTGGTGAGCTGCAGTAGACTCGAGCCTAAATCAGTGTCCAAGGCATAGATGGGATGATTAGTGGGATTTGCTTCATCACTAACGATGTAGGCTAGTTGGGCTTCTCTGTACAATCTTCTCATGTTCCCCCCCAAAGACTGGAATGGTGGCATATGTGAGATCCATCTGCAAGGTTCCCCCCAGTCTCTTTATCTAGGATCTTGACAACAACATGCCAAACTTAGGGGGGACATCGGCTACCACAATATCCATTATCATACTCTCCATGGGTAGCTGAAACAGAGAGACGACTAGGTCCTTAATCACTCCCAAACACTGGACCCTCCTGGAGTCGAAAGAATAGAGGTCATGATAGGCTCGGGTGACTTCCAGTCCTAATTCTTCCATGACGGCTTTGGGCATGAGGTTGTGGGAGGCCCCTGAGTCCATAAGGAAATTATGCAGTACTTTGTCATGTATGTTCAGGGAGGTGTAGAAGGGAGGGGATGAATCATCTTTGTCTTCTACCATGGGACCTAAGACAACTGCAGGCCTTTCATCTTGGAGGTTTATGGAGTCTGTGAGAGGATATGAGGCTTCAGATTTTAGCAGCTCAGAGAAGCAATTTTTGAATTCTCCATGTTTAATTAACTCAGTGAGTGGCACGGGAATTCTGATCTTTTGAAACTCATGTTCGAAATTGAAAGAAGACATGGGCTTTGGGATTTCTCTAATTTCAGGAACATGATTATGGACAATGGGTGAGAGAGGTTGATCCTTCTTACCTCTGTCCACTACTTCATTAGCAGGTTTCTCTGTTCTAGTGGATGACTCAGGAACATCAGGTGTTGTTGTTCTTTTATCAGACCTCAGGTTGTATCTACCTCGACCACCGCCATCTTTGTCTCCTCTGCTTAGTTCGTTCCGCTGACCATCCATGAGAGACTCTTCATATGCTGATCGGGTCAGATGAGGGAAAGGGGGAGTGACTTCCACACTGTGGATTTCAGGCTCAGGCTTTTCTGTTTCCCCTTCCTCTCCATCAGCCACAAAATTGTCCTGGAAGGGAGCCTGGACTCTTTGATCGTCTCTGTCTCTTTCCTTCTCTCCGTGCATGATGAGAGGAGCGAAATTATTTGGCCTTCTGAAACCTCCTTTATTTTCGATGTTCTGAGGGCCCTTGTACATTTTCTTCCTCTCCACCTTCAATCTCTCCACTTCTTCTTTAAGGAGGTTCATAACTTGGGTCAGCTCATTTACTTGAGAGTGGGGCAATGATGGGCCGGAAGTTGAGGCTTCCGATTTTTCCTTTCTTTTGTCTGTGTCGGCCTGGTTTCTCAGTCTGTCAGCTGCCAATATGTTGGATTCCACTTCTATATATGCATCTTACATCTAAGCTAAAGAGGTGGCTCTTCTTTCTCTTAACACGAGACAGAAATCAGGGTCAAAAGCACCGACATAGGAAATTTGGGCAGAGGCCTCTGAGGGTTTAATCTCTGTGGGAATTTTGTTGTACATCTTATTAAATATTTTGGAGAAATCTGAGACGGACTCTCCTTCCATCTTCTTCAGAGATCCAAACTCAGTCATATAATACATGTAATCTTTTCTATCTCCCCACTGCCTCAGGAAAACATTATCCAAGGCTTCAATACCAGCAATAGATCCAGGGGCCAGTCCCCTAAACCATTTTCTAACCTCACCATCCAAACTCTGGACAAAGACTCTCATCCAGACATATTCACTCTCAATATTGAGGTTGTCCACATAACTGTAAAAAGCAGCCAAGTGCTCTTCATCATTTATGTCCCCTTCCCCACTAAACTTGGGCATGTATTTCAAATAGTCTCCAGCAGGGAGAGGGTTCAGAGGTTGGGGTAGAATCAAAGGAGCATATCTAGAAGCAACTATGGAATCCATCTTGTTCGGAGGGGGATTAACACTGTCCATAGGGATGTTAGGTAGAGGAGAAACGGGAGGAGAAGGAATACGGATGGGAAATGTCGGAACAGAGGTTCTCAGAGGAGACAACGGAGAAAATAGAGAGAGATCAAAGGGACCTGAGTGTGCAGATATTTCTCTATGTGCAGCAGTAACAGCAAAAGGAGGGGTGGTGAAACCTTCAGACGTTAGAGACCTGTGATGAGGCAAGACCTCCGGGGAGAAGGGAGTGACAAGGATTTCTCTTTCTGATACCAAACCAGGAGGGGAAAACTCAGCAGGAACACTCCCGAAATTTAGAGAACCAGGGGACTTCGAAAAAAGGACGACTAGGAAGATGCGAATAAGAAAATGGAGTTCTCACAGAAGGGGAAGGTGCATTACCTATTTCATCGACGAAAACCTCTTTTGCAGATCTCTTTCCCTTTCTGCGCATTGCTTCCGCTTCAGCTTCTAGTGCAGCTAAAGGCAAATTTGGGTTAGACCTCGTGTGTCTGCCTCTCGAAGCCACAGTTGATAGCGCAGGTTCTCCTCGGCGGAGTCGTCACAGTGGAGTCGCCAGGTGCACAGTAACAATCTTCAAGTTCTGATATCTGATGCACCTTCAGAATCAGCTGATCTTTGTCATTCAATCCCAGGGAATATATTCAACATCGTCCCCGGCAACGGTGCCAGAAATGTTGGCGACGGAAGTCACTCCTGGATTGCTTGCAGGAGCAGAGCCCGACGCCCATCAGTTTAATGTCACGATTGGTTTAAAGGGTGATCAAATGGAGGAAAACTCAGAACAATATCATCCCAACTCAGAAACTAGGTCAGGCATGCATGACGAGTGAGGTCTTGATAAACTTCAAACAGTGGGTTGTAGTAAAAAGGGTGAGTAGGCGGAAGACTTACAAGAGGAAAGTGCGAAGGTCTATCACAGACATCAGGTGTGTAACAGACTGGAAGAGAAGGCATTCGAACACAAAGTCCCTTTATATTCAAACACAGGACACCAGAGAATACAAAAATGCCAGGACAAATCCTTTATCATAACATAACTGTAACAATCCACGTGAATCATTCAACTATGAAATCCCCGGCATAAGCTGGAACAAAGATGGAAAAAGAAGAACTATTTGTCATAAACCAAGAAGTCTCAAACACAGAGACATGACCAGGAAACCAGAATGTTTGCTGAAACTTTACAGTCGGGAGCTTAGCTCTACCATCGATGGATACAAAAATGGAAAAAATGCCTACATATACTCAAAACAACAACAGCAGCAAAATCAAGACACTGCATTGAAGGCTTTGTGTCTGCATGGCTTTCTGACAGTCAACCTCTGAAAGATTGTGCAACTTATGTCAGACGCAATCTGACTCTTGGACATTTACAACGGTGAATCAACGTGCCTTTAATTTACTACAGGACGTCCCCATTATGACGGAGACGATGTCTAACCACCACCAACCGCTTCAATAACTGCTTCTTGGGATTGAGGACGATCTGGCCAACTCAGCACCTCGAGGTGTGGAAGTCTTTTCATGCGGCCACCTGGAGTAACTGAATGGCTTAATGGACGGGCATGAAGGCCAACGCGGAGGGAGGGACGCATGATAGGAATGGTGGCGCCGAACTATGAGGGCGTGACGGGAGTGACGAGGTGTGAAAAGGACGACAAGGGAGGGCGCATGGCGGAGGACAACAGGTGGAAAGGGGAAAGATGAGTGACGACAGACTCAATATTTGGTGAGAGACTGGCGTGGGAAGAAACGGGACACATGGCAAGTAATGAGGGGATGGTGATAAGAAGGGAGGACCACGTGGACCAAAGAGGGGAGGCAGATGGATGACACACGACAGCAGGGGAAAGGCGGGAAGGAAGACGACAAGGCAGGGGGGTGGCCCATGCTGGCTAAACATGTAGCGGCTAACAAGGGTGGGGTTGTTCAAGCGTCGTTGATCTGGGCGCGTCGATCCAGACCATCGAAAAGGTGCATCCTCGATTCCGGACCCCCCCCTCCGCTTAAAGGTAGAAAGGCGGGAGGGGTTCGGAATGGTCTTCATCGTCGTTGATCTGGGTGCGCTAATCTGAGCCGTTGGAGAGGTGCGCTCCTGATTCCGGACCCCCCCCCCCCC
>ML783655.1:84016-130828 GCA_009831015.1 Picea engelmannii
CTTCTACACCAAATAAGTCCTTGGACAATCCAACTTGGAATCTTGATGAAGGTGAATAAATGTGCATGGACATAAAGGATTTACAAAATAAGACAGTAACAAAATATGAACTACAAAAGAAGATGTATTTAACTGAAGCTAAGCCAGAAGCGATGATGGATACTAAGATGGTTGGATTAAAAGGGGATATCATGGAAGGGTTGAAAAATTTTCTAATAGAGAAACCACTTGAAAGTGACAATGTATCCCATGAAATTCATGATGAGGACACAAGGAAGATGAATCAAGACTAGAGAAACTCTAGCTTTGGGTTGAAGACCAACCACTTTCCTAATATCAATATGAGGAAGTTTTGTGCCAAGGATCCAATCACATGGATACTCCAGATGGAGTAGTTCTTTGATCTACATGATGTGCCACACACACAAAAGGTATGAATTGTGTACTTATATTTAGAACCTAATAAATTTGTTTGGTATCAATGGATTTATTCTTGCAAATCACTTGTCACTTGGAAAATTTTCACAAAAGAAATGACAACACACTATGAGGATACAAGGAGCACACCTTTTTCAACCAATTAATAAATCTCAAGAAAAATGGTTTAGTTGCAGAGCACATTGAGAAGTTCCAAAGATTGAATATAGAGGTAACGAATATTCCATATGAGGACATGATTGATGTCTTCATAGAAACTTTAAAGGATAACATTCATCACGAGGTTATCCTTTGGGAACCCAAATCATTGGAGACTATGTTCAGGGTGGCGAGAAATGTTGAAAGTAAAAATCCATCTATGGCTACTAGAAGGACCACTCCTAACATCTATCGAGAGAATAATGTTCTTTCTTATAAACCACCTCAACGTACAAGATTGACACCTCAACAATTGGAGGAAAGAAAATCAAAAGGTTTATGCTTTAATTGCGACAACAAGTACACTAAAGGACATAAGTGTGGTGAGAAGAAATTATTCTACATAGATTGTGAAGAGGAAGAAGAAGACGAACAATAACAAGAACCATCTCAAGATGAAGATGTAGAAGAGATTTATTCCGAAGAGATGACTCCCACCATATTATGTCATGCATTGGTTGTAATTAGCACTCCTCAAACCCTAAATATCGAAGGATATATCAAAAAGAAAAAGGTAATAGTGCTAATTGATTCTGGTAGTACTCATAATTTCATTCACTATAAATTAGCCAAAGCTCCCAATTTATTTATATATCCAGTGCCATAGTTTCAAGTAATGATTGAAAATGGAGGAACTATCAATTTATTAGGAAAATGCCATAAGATCAATCTTACTATGGGGGGATATGTAATGAATAGTCCAATGATTTCTATACCCATGGGTGGTGTTGATGTCGTACTAGGGTTCCAATGGTTACAATCATTGGGAACAGTGGGTTTTAATTTTCAAGAACTTTTCATGAAATTTTCATTGGAAGGAAAGGAATTTGAGTTAAGGGGTATAACTGGGAAACCCAGTAAGGTGTTAGTCTCTAATGGCATGAAAAAATTATTGAAAAAGAGGAAACAGGGGGTAATTGTACAACTATGCTCACTAGATGTTGAAACATCTAAGCCATCTATTCCCCTAGATCTCCAAGGGATCATTGATAAGCATTCCCAAGTATTTGAAGATATTCCTAGAGGTCTTCCACCCACTCACAATCATGATCATGATATTCACTTAATTCTTGGTATTTTTCCTCCTAACATCAAGCCTTACAAATACCCTTATGCCTAGAAGAGTGAAATTGAGCATATAGTTGAAGAAATGTTAGAGGTTGGCATTATTATACCTAGCCAAAGCTCTTACTCTGCACCAGTGGTAATGATACTCAAGGAAGAGGGCTCATGGCGTATGTGTCTAGATTATAGAGAGTTCAATAAGATCGCCATTAAATTTAAGTTTCCCATTCATGTCATTGATGAATTGTTAGATGAACTACATAGAGCATTATACTTCACAAAGTTGGATCTTCGTTCAGGGTATCATCAGATTAGAATGAAGGAAGAAGATATCCCAAAAACAACATTAAAAAATCATGAAGTTCGTCATGAATTTTTGGTCATGCCTTTTGGCCTTAAGAATGCACCTTGCACATTCCAAGGGTTGATGAATTCCATTTTCAAGCCCTTCCTTCGAAAATTTGTGTTAGTATTTTTTGATGAGATACTAATTTATAGCAAGTCTTGGGAATATCATGCTCAACATGTTGACAAGGTGCTACAGCTACTAAAGGAGCAACATCTATATACCAAATCGTCCAAATTTTTCTTTGGAGTGAAGGAGGTAGAGTATTTGGGTCATATTGTATCTCATGAAGGTGTCAATATAGATCCTAAAAAGATTAAAGCCATGATGGATTGGTCGATTCCCAAAACATTGAATAATCTTAGAGGTTTGGGTTTGACAGGTTACTACCACAAGTTTGTTCGTAACTATAGAAGAATAGAATCACCTTTGACTGCATAAACTAAGAAGGATGCATTTTCATGGACTCTAGAGGAAACTCAAGATTTTGAACAACTTAAAGAGGCAATGTGCAAAGATCCTGTCTTGACCACGCCAGACTTCACAAAAACCTTTATTGTGGAATGTGATGCCTCGAGAAATGGCATTATTGTTGTTCTAATGCAAGAAGGAAGGCCCCTTTCTTTTGAAAGTCAACCACTCAAGGAAAAGGGCTTCAACAAAACCATTTGTGAGAAGGAAATGGTGGAAATACTACATGCATTGAAGCAATGGCACCACTACCTAATAGGTAGGCACTTCAAGGTCAAAACAGATCATGACAGTCTTAAATACTTATTGGAACAAAGGAAAAATGGGTGACCAAGATGTTGGGTTATAACTTTGAAATCATCTACAAAAAAGGGAAGCAAAATGTTGTGGCAAATGAATTCTCAAGAAAGGATGAAGATGTTGAGGCATTTCTCGTTTCTATCTCTATCATCCAACCTGATTGGATAACATAAGCAAGGGATGAATGGAAGAATGATGAAGAAGTGTGGACTCTCATTCAAAGGTTGTAGCAGGATTCTGTTGCATCTGATACATTTACATGGAAAAGTGATTCACTATGGTACAAAGATCACTTATATTTATGTAGGAAATCCCAACTCAAACAAAAGGTACTTTTGGAATTGCACACCTCTTTGGTAGGAGCGCACTTGGGAATTTTTAAAACCTATCACAGGGTCAAAAGGGAATTTTTTGGGGATGGCCTTAAAATTGATGTTCAAAGGTTTGTGGCGGAATGTTTGGTTTTCTAACAAAATAATTTGGAAACAATTAAGACCCCGGGTCTTTTAAAACCATTAGCCATTCCAAGTCAACGTTGTGAGGAGGTTTCCATGGATTTCATCACAAGGTTACAGAAGTCTGAAGGAAAGAGTGTCATCATGGTGATTGTTGATAGATTTACCAAGTACACGCACTTTTGTGCACTCTCTCATCATTTCAAAGACAATACAGTTGCTAAAACATTCATGGAGACAGTTCAAAAGCTACATGGAATCCCAAATATTATTGTAAGTGAAAGAGATCCCATCTTCACTAGACATTTTTGGATAGAATTATTTTCTTGTTTGGGTACTCAATTGGCTCATAGCTCATCTTATCATCCTCAATCTGATGCACAAACTGAGATAGTGAATAAATTTCTAGAAGGATACCTTCGTTGCTTTGTCTATGATAAATAAACACGATGGTTCAATCGGTTACCCTTGGAAGAATGGTGGTATAACACTTCATTTCATACTACAAAAAAAATGACATGCCCATTTATGGCACTTTATGGATATCACCCACCGTCCATCACTTATTCTCTAAAAGAAAAATCTAAGGTTCAAGAAGTGGAAGATCACATCAAGCATCAACAACAAGTTCTCCAACTCTTAAAGGACAACCTGACCATGGCACAAAATCGCATGAAACAACAAGTAGATCAACATCGTAGTGAAAGAATTTTTGAAGTAGGGAATTGGGTATTTTTAAGACTACAACCATACAAACATATGTACCTCAAGCAAGCTAAGAAGGATCATAAATTATCACCAAATTATCTTTCCCTTATAAGGTGTTGCAAAATATTGGTGTTATGGCGTACAAATTGTAGTTGCATGCATCTTCACGAGTACACCCAGTTTTCCATGTTTCATGCTTAAAGAAGGTTATTGGTGACAAGATCCCAGTTCAAACTATATTTCCATAACTTGACGAGGAAGTAAAAATCATATTGGATCTTGAAGCTATCAGTGACATAAGAATTCATCAGCTGAGGAATAGATCAATTTCAGAGTATCTCATTAAGTGGAAGAAACTACCTGCAGAAGATTCCACGTGGGAAGATGAGACTTTTATACATAAGCATCCAGAACTACTCAAGTGTTGAGGAAAACACTTGTCTAAAGGGGACGGGCATGTTAAGCCCTAAATTGTGGCACATTACTTCTTAATAGGGGCATATTACATTAGTATTGTTATTTTATTTATGTTGGCTTAGGTCCATCAGTTGTTATTGTACCTCTGAGTCTCCTATATATACCAAGGAGACATTTTCATTTGGGATCATTTGGTATTTGTGAATTCATGTAATCTATGAGGTTTCCCCCTSGAAGAGTCTTATTATTTGAATTTCTCTCTTTGTCAAGGCATGGAGTACTTATTTTGAGGTTTTTTATGCTATTTTGATATTTGGTTCTTAACATGATATGTGTCTCACATTGCAACGTGAGGATATGTTTGTCACATTGCGACGACGAGGCAATTTTCGTCACATTGTGATGTTCGTTTAGGTTCCTCACTTGCGACGATAGGTTTATGTTCGTCATATTGATATGACAAGGATATGTTTGTCACATTTTTATCGATGTATATGTTCGATATACTGCGACCACAGGGAATTTTTTGTGACATTACGGCGTCCTTTTATGTTCGTCACATTGCGACCATAGGGCTATGTTCGTCAGATTTCCACAACAGGGCTATGTTTGTCACATTGTGATCGACATATATGTTTGTCACATTGCGACGTATATATATGTTCGTTACATTGTAACATTACTATGTTTGGTAAATTGCAATGTTTCTATGTTTGATACATTGTGACGTTTAGAAATGTTTGTCACATTGAGAGATTGAGATATGTGTGTCTCATAGAAACACAAGGAAACGTTCGTCACATTGCAATGAGAAGTTGATGTGCGACACATTGCAACTTTTTTTTATGTTCGTCACATTATGACGTAACTATCCACATTGGGAAAGCATGTCTATGGTTTTCACCTTGCAATGTCAGTTTATGTTCATCACATAGTGACATAACTATGTTAAGCAGATTGCAATGTTACTATGTTCTTCAGATTGCAATGTTACTATGTTGATCATTGTGCGACATTACTATGTTTGACACATTGCAACATTACTATGTTTGTCGTGTTGTAACATCCAATTTAGTTCATCAAATTACAATGTAGAGACATGTTCGTCGCATGACAAGGTTGGTTTGCATTCGACACATTACGAAAAGGAAGTTTTGACGAAGTTTAAAAAAAAAATCTAACTAATTGTTTCCTTTATGAAAAAGATAGGAACTTTGAACTAAGGCGATATGTTACATAGAAGGAAACTTAGAATCATACTTGTTCTAAGGACATTGATAGCATATGATATTGAACTGTAAAATCTATCCCTTCAAAATAAGCATATATAAAAATATAATAATCTACTTGCTATTAATATCTTGTTTTTATTATTTATGTTTTGTTTTATAAAAATTGAATTAAATTTTGGATTTTTTTATTTGCAATATTTATTTGTGGGCCTAATGGTTAAGAACATGTGTTTCCTCCTAAAAGGTCATAAGTTCAAATCCAAAGAGGGGTAGGGTATGTATACCTTCGTATACTTTACCAGTCAAATCATTGGGCTGAGGGGGTCTCATACACAAATTTGGTGATAAATTTTTTGAAATTTGTCGATTGGATTTACATGAGGTGGTTGTGAGGAATGATTGTTTTCCTCTCTACCTAGATTCAGTTGTTGTATGTTACAAATTCAACTCATAATGAATAGATTGTTGTAATTATTATACTTTTATTGTCATTTCACTTTTAAAAGGTTATAGATTTATTTTAATACACACTTAATATAGAAAGATGGATATACAATGTAAGACTTAGCAAACTTAGTTTACTCGAGATTGTTTTTATTAATTTTGAGTTTTCTTTTAAGTTATTAATGATATTCATTTTAATGGAATTTGAAAAGATTGAGATTTTTTTTAATAACTTTTTTAAAATGTGATTTATGCAATAGGTGAACACTTGGTGATTGCTTAATGTTTGTGAAATACAAAAGTAGTTTTAATTTGATTTAAATATATTAATCTAATGGAAATGTTAAAATACTCAATTATTATGATTATTTTAGAATGAGATTTAAAAATATACGATTTATGAAAAGGGTCAACTGAGGTTGATTACTTAATGTTTGTGAGAATCTGAAAATCAACTTTAACCTGACGTTAAAATACTTCATTTTCAAAGGTGTAATTTGCTTAAAAGGAAAACTAAAATACATGAAATTGCTCCTCTATTTAGCTAAACTAATAAAACTACTTAATAAAAAATCCTCGAACCATGTGCCTGGATATCAATCTCAACAACTAAATCATATTCGAGCAAACCAAAAACAACCCATAATCCAGTTAATCGAGTTAAGATTTAATCCAATTTGGATTAGAGAAAGTCGAAGGAAGGTCTAATTGACCTCATCATACGCTTTACAAAGATCCAATTTAAGGAGGGTCATTTAAATATTTTTCTTTTTAACAAAGTGAAAATTTTCTTGAGCCACCACAACGATGTCATGAATCTGCCTATTATGGAGAAATCTAAATTTCTCTTCTCCAATGAACTTTCTCATCAAGGGATTTAGACGTCGGGAAATCACCTTCGAAATCAATTTATAGATTACATTGCAATACGAAATAGGTCTAAAGTCCCCGAAAGAGTCTCAATTTTGCTTCTTAGGGATAAGGTAGAGGAATGTTTTGTTGAATGAGTTAATAATTTGCCCATTCCTTTTGGATTATCTGACGACCTTTAAAAATTACTCCTTGAATAGATCATAGAAATACTTAAAGAATTCCACTGTGAAGTTGTCATGCACTGAGCTTTTACCATTTGCATTGAATTTAAAGTCGCATGAACTTTGGTGTCTGAAACCTCTTCTTCCATCAAATTATTCATTTCCTCTTTAAAAACCACGGGGAATTTTGATACAACTGTAAGGATTTCTTGGATAGGACGGTCTTCCAATTCCTTAAATTGGGCTTCAAAAAAAATTCCCCTGCCTCTAATTTCTCTTGAAAAGAGCTTACTATGATCCCTTCATCATTTTTAATCTCCTAGATCGTGCTGATACATTTTATATAATCAACATATTGATGAAATAATTTAGTATTGTCATCTCCAACCTGTAGCTATATTGTTCTACTTCTCTGCCTCCATTCCACCTCTTCCTTTTCCAGCCAGGCAATTTTTCGAGCTTCCAAGGAATTAAGTTCTTCTATGGATGATGTGGGAGGGGAGCCATAGTAAAGATCTGATACCAGAGAAGAAATTTTCTCCTCTATCTCCTAAATGTCTCTCTGGTTTCTAGCTTTGTATATAGGGATCCATTTTTTAATGGCCCATTTGACTCTTGTTAGATTGTTGGAAAATTGCTTCTTCATTAAGTTGGTGATGGAGGAGTCCATACTTCTCCATTCTAAGCATAGAAAATCCTTGAAATCTTCCTCAGCGAGCCAGTTTTTATTGGTTTTCAAGGGGGCCTTTGGGGATATTGCATCGAATACTATTTATAAGGAGATTGGGTGTTGATCGAATAATCCCCCCACTTCCACTGATGTCTTGACTCAAACTATAGATTCCAAAAGCTCTTACAATATTAACACTCAGTATAAAAGTTTGGCTATTTCCTCTTGACAAGACCTGCCATTACTCCATGTTGGAATTACTTTGATAGGTTTGATGTCGACAACTTTTAGATCTTCCATGGGAGAGATGAAAAAATCTTGTTGTCCATCTGGTCTGGGATTTGAACCCCAAACCTATCTGAAAGACACCGTGAAGTTGAAGTCCCCTCCTATGATGGAATAGGGCTTCCTTAGGACTCTTGCATGTATAATATCTTCTTAGAATGAAATTCGGTTAGCGTATGGCCCATAAATATTTATAAAATTCAAAATATTCGTCCATATTTTTAAGTTTCTAACAGACTGCAATAGCCGACCCATACACAGAAGAATTTATAGCCATAAAATCAAGGCTCCAACCTGTGATTAGCCCCCGAGACAAGCCTTCTGCATATATGGAACTAAAATACCAATTCTTCAAGCACGACCCTAGGGAATCTCTATATTTTTCTCCACTACATATAGTCTCTTATATCATTGTGACGTCAGTTTTAAGGTTTACTAGCAACCTCTTAAGGGATAATTTTTTCTGGGGGGGGGCACCCCTCTTGCATTGAAGGAGAGGATTCTCATTGTGAAGGGCAGTTGATGGATTTTCTTGCTCTAAGGGCCCTAGTGATCGAGATTTGTCTTCCTTTTTTTATTTCCACCATGGATTTTGTTTGAGCTTTTACAGAATTAGACTGGGGAGGATCCAAGGCCATACCCCCATTAAAGGGGGTTGAGGACTTGAACATGGATTTTGAACAAATTTCATACCTCTTCCTTTCAGTATTGGATGAGGCTCTGGGTTTGGGAGGAGAAAAATGAGGGGGGGGGAGGGGAAAGAGCAGAGGGGGAAGGAGGAAGGAGGAAGGGATGGGGGGGGAGAAGGAGGGGCAACATGAAGATATTCAATCCTGGAATAAGGGGAAGAAAGGGTGTTAGGAAAAGGGGAAGGGCCCTCAATACTTTTCTCTTATGAGGCTAAGTGGGAAGGGCTCGAGGAGAAATTCTAGGGGAGCCCATAGGGGATCGTCCAAGGAGAATTGTTTATAATAGAGTCTAATTCAAGGGAGTCTTGGGGGAGCAGGGAAGCCCATAAATCTCATCACATATGTTGGAACCTTTTTCTATGACCTTGGAATCAAAGAAAAAAAAAGTTAAACAGGGAGATTCAATAGAATTACATGATACTGGCTTCTCTGATTCGAAATTGTTCATCTTGGAAGATTCCATAGCTACTTCCACTTGGAGTACCACCTCTGAACTTACTCCATTTTCTATCGACAAGGATACCACGTTCTCCTTTCTGTTGAAAGTGGACTTCTTTGGAGAATCCCTAGCTCCTTCCACTTGGTGTACCACCTCATCACTTACTCCATTTTCTACCGACATGGAGAACAACTTATCCTTTCTGTTTAAAGTTGAATTCCTTCTCCACACCTTGGAGGGGGTTTAGCAAAGAGAAGAGAACATGTTGCATTGTTCTTTCAAATGACCAATCGCATGGCATCCATAACATCAGAAGGATATTTTTCAGCAATCAACCTTCTGATGCCAGGTTATAAATCCCATAACTAAATCAACATTACCAACTAAACCCTCACTTGTATCGACCTCCACTTGAATCCATGCCCACCTACAGTCGATTTTTGAGAACCAATTGGGCTCCAGCTTAATAAAAATCCCAATTTTTTGTCGATAGATTCCAGGGCCTCCCTTGTCCAAAATGTCAGAGGAAAACCCGACAGAATATCCCACACCTTTTTTCTAGCTACAAATTCTCGTGAGGGGTCAAACTCAATTGTCCATTCCTTAAGAAATAAACTAGATGGTCCCCATTCCCAGCTTATTTTGAGTAGGGCCTCACAATAATCCTTATATTTAAGGACAAAGTAGTTCCAACCTCGCGCTTGGATGAAGGCTTCCAGACTGTATCCTAACATGTGTTTCCATTCTTTTTCCATATAGGATCTTAGGACTTCTATACATGCAAATTTTTTGTTGAAACATCCCACTAGCGCCTTGCCAATGTAACCTGAAATATTTGCAATTCTAATGTCCTTCCCTACCACCATTTCTACCTTTCCATTTGTTCCTTATGCACCTGGATTTCTTCCACTTCGAAATAGTTTGGATAGACCGAGAGGGTATGGAGCTCAACCTCATAAATTCAGGGTTGTTTGTTTCCCTTCGACTCCGAATTAATATGTGCTCTTGTCTCTTTCCTTCTATCTTTCCCTCTGACCCGAGGCTCTTCAAAAAGGACTTCGGTAGAAAATCATGGGGGATTACTAGAATAGGGGGAAATGAAATACTGAGAATCGACACCCAGGGGAAAACCCCTCGCTCGCTCTTCCAAATACATTGAAACTTCATTTTCCCAAGGTTTTCCTAGGAGGGGATGGGTCTTGTGCCAACCTCCCTTCCAATAAATTATTCATGTGATACGAATGGGGGGAAATCATCTAGAACAGGGTCATAATCGACCTCATATGTATCCCACAATGTCATGGGCACATAAAGAATGCCAAGTGTTATGTCATAAAATAGGAATCGAGAAAGAGAGACGTGACGTGGAGAGATATGCCTGAACGGAGAAAAATCTGGCAAAGGGAAGACGTGAGAAAGGGTCTGGAAAAACCTTGCTTTGGGCCTGCATCCCTTGGCACTTGAGGCTACAAGCGAGAACCCATTGAGCCTTGCCTAAAACCACAGATTTGTCCCCTGCGAATCTCTATATATTATAATTATATAATATATTTCCAATATAATATATACCCTAACCCATGTAATCAAATACTTATTATAACCCTTACCCTAATAATTAATTAGTTGTTAATCAAATATAATCATCTCCTCCTGTGATAGACTTTTGGTTGCAAATATCTATGTCAACTAGTTTACATAGAAGGAGGTAAATTTGTAAGGGCATCTAAATCCAGTGAAATAATTCCATCCCTTCATCCCACTAGAACATCCCTATTGAGAGTATTGTCCCCCATTATCGAGTTAACTCTGTCTGTAATTGTAAATTCATTATCACATTTTCGCTTAATAAATTTTAATTGATATATAAAAATAATCCATATATAAAACATTCATTTAATTTACTCTCCCACACCAAAGAAAACATTTGTTTTATTTCTTTCTTTACTTACTACAAAATGTAAGGATAACTAACTCCAAAGAAAACAAAATAATTTCTTTGTTTATGTTACGTACTTTGTTAGATCACCTACTCTCTTACATTCGTTGGATAATGTAACTTTATTTTGCATCATTCAACAACACCAAAGAAAAGTAGGTTCTTTATCCCCTTCACACAGGAAAGGTGAGGCATCTCTTAGATTCATTGAATCACCTAATTATAATGTGTTTCCTCTTAAGAGGTCACAGGTTCAAATCTAGAGGGGGGTAGGGTATGTATAACTTTGTAGACTTTACCAGTCAAATCGTTGGGTGGAGGGGGGTCCCTTGTACCACAAACAAGGGGGTCTCATACACCAATTTGGTGTGTTGGCTTGGCCATGACCTTAAAAATAGATTATTATTATTATTATTAACAATTACTAAAAATGAAAGCAATACTTGACCTTTTAGAATCCCATCACCAACAAAGCAAGAGAGAAGCAATAGTTGACCTTTCAAAATCCCATGAACATTAACGAGAGAATTTATTGTTATTGCATATTCACAAGGTCAGAGAAGTACTTCACATCTATTTGTGCACTCGTCACAAAGAATCCCTAAAATACATCACATGTATGTGTGCACTCATAATGAAAATCTATAAAATACTTCACATCTATTAAATAATCAATAATGTATTACACGCTCAATACATTACATTACAAGCTCTACACAACACTTCAAACACGACACAACACAAGTTTAGATATACTTCTAATTAAGTTAATATATTGAGCCTTAAATGCTAATTAACCTCCAAATTCCTATAGACCATTATAGCTAGTCCATGAATATTGCTGTGGAATCCCTTGAATTGTATAGAGATAAAAAACCATGATGTCCATAAAATATAGATTTTTATCCTCATGTGCATCTTATGAGAAACGATTATCTCGTCCACTAGCTAGGATCTCTTTTTCTATGCATCGCATGTCAAGAAAGAATGTTTGTGTTAAAATCCTTGAAGAAATGGAATATACAATTTATAGGAAGAAACACGAATGTTTAAAGCTACTTATAAAATACATTGAGGAGTGAAACTCTGAAACAAAGTTAAATACAAGATTATTATAATTATGATATAACATAACTATGATTAGGGAAGTACGATGGTGGTGTAGCAACATTCATTGTCACTAAAGTGATTTATGAGTGAATATCGACCTTTTGTTCCATTTTAGGATTAGATTGAGATAAACCAAGCCACAGGGAGCTTGATCTAACAGAAGATGTTGGCACAAGACTCATGGGAATAAAAAGAAGATTCTCACAATTGCGTATCTTGACCATGTAATTGTCAAGATCATGGTTTTATTGAATAAATATTAAATAAAAAGCATTGAAATTGTTTTATTGACAAATAACTATATTCTAAGCTCACCCATTACGCTCATAATCCCTAATTCTCATAATTGTAACCTGGCATAGTTGCTACAGGTGGATTGGAATCAAGATGGTGAATCACCAAAAGAGGGCAAGGACCGAATTGAAAAACGCGGGTTGGAATTAAGAAGGTGAATAATCATAAGAGGGAACTAACCAAATTAAAAGACACAGGGAGCGGGTGAATTAAATACAGTCATGAAATTAAAAAAATGAAACAGGTAAGCACAGGTCGAATTATACACAGAGGCGGAATTAAAATACATGAGTTGAATTAAAATACAAAGGTCAAATTAAAAAGAAAATAGATTGATTTAAAGTGCGCAGGCAGAATTATAAAACACAAACTGAATTATAGCTAGTAAATTTGAGCACATTGCACATCAATTTAAAAGAAAACACATATATAAATATATAAATAATTAACATGTTCATACATGAATTCCCGAATGGAATGGAACTTGTCTTTCCAAGCAACAATTTTTTATCAACCTGAAATATGTTGCATGACTAGGAATATGCTCTGCGGATAGGGTTTCCTTAGGTAATATGCATTTGTATCCCTCATGGCCTCTATTTCAGGGGGAGGATCTCTGCCCAATCCTTTCCTCCTCCCCCTGATATCGTAGCCTTTCAATCTTTAATTGTCTCCTATACAAAAAAACATGAAATGCCCCCCTCTGTCTCGTTTTGTGAAGAAGATCGATGAGATCCCTAAAGTTTCAATGCACTCCTCCATATCTCTCCCATTTTCCCTTTGGCTAGCTGAGAACAGGATGATCAGTCAATTTATGGGGTTGTGGCCCTCTCCAAGAGAAATGGAACAATGGATGGATCAAAAGTGGAAGAAAAATATTCAAGGGCAAATGTCCTATGTGTTATGTGGTAAGGGGTTATTTGTCTTTCTCTTTGAAAATAAAGTTGATATAGATCTAATCTTCAAGAGTGGCCCCTATTTTATGGGCTTAAGGGGAATGTATCTGAACAAATGGATTCCAGACTTTAGTCCAGAAAATGGCATCCCTTCAACAATCCCAGTATGGGTCTTCTTTCTCTTTCTTCCCTTGCACTGTTGGAATGATGAACCCCTAAAAAATATTGGGAATACGTTGGATAGATTCATTGATTGATTTTAACCATGAGAAGGTATTCAAGATTTCACATGGCTATGTGTAGAAGTAGATCTGTAAAAAGGGATACCAAAGGCCATCCAACTCACCCTGGATAATTGGTCCTACATCCAGATAGTGGACTATGAAAAAATTCCATTCAAGTGTAAATCTTGCCATGAATAAGGCCACTTCGCAAAAAAATGTCCCAAGTCAAAGGTAGATCAGTCAGAGGAAAAAGAACAAGATCAATGGCAGCAAGCCAAAGAAAGAAAATCCCCAGCAAAGCGACAACACATCAGCAGGAGCGCAAAGAGATCTCCATGCCTTCTTCTCTCAATAAAGGAAATTCATCTTTGGTGGGGGACCATGAAGAAGAAAGCAGTAAAATCTGGTACACATCACTAGAAAATCTAGAGGCGAAAACTATATACTCAAGGGAAAAGGAAATAATAGAGGAAAATCAGATCCATCATGAAAAAGACCCAACTCTACTACTAGATCAGCAAGAGCCAGAAGTAAATCATATTGAAGATCCTTCCCCCAGCATGATCCCCTCCCGAGTTCCTATAGATATTCTTGTCGCTCTAGAGGACGATAGTCAAGAGGAATCCGAGGAAGATTTGGATTTGGAGGTCACTCAAAGCTCCAAAGTAAAGAAGGTGGATCATAAAACTAAATGAAATAGAAGGGAAAAAGATGCAACTCGGTACAAATAACTCTTGATACTTACCACCCTAGAAGAAGTATTCAATAAAGATAGGAAATCTGGAAAGGTTCCCCCTGAAAAGGGTCATTCTCATCCCTCTAAAGGGGGGGCATCCAAATACACAAGTAAGTAATGAAAATAGTCTCCTGGAATTGTAGAGGTCTAGGAAAAAAAAAAGGAAGTTGTGGGAAAGTTAATTAAGTTAGAAAAACCCTAAATCCTCTTAATCCAAGAGACTAAAATGCAAGGACATGAATCCCTTCATGAAATTAAAAAACTTTGGAAAGAAAGCACATGAGTAGCTATCAGTGCACGAGGAGCCTCGGGGGGAATTTGTACCATGTGGAATACAACGACCTTCCATGAAGAAAGAAGATATCAAGAAGCACATTGGGTTATGGCCCATCTGAAACATTTTCCCTCAAGTAAGATTTATCCTATCATTAATGTTTATATGCCTACTAATTATTAGGAGAAAATATAATGTTGGGAGTCCTTGTTGGGCATCAAGGATGTTGGATTTCTTCAAAACCATATGATCACTGGTGACTTCGACACAACTATGCATTTGAAAGAAAAAACAGGTGGCTTTATAGTAAGAGATCATTTTAGGGAATGCAAGGAAGACATGATCTCTAGCCAGGATCTGTTTGATGTCTATCCTAGTAAAGGAAAATACACTTGGAGCAACAATCGAACTGGGGTGGGGCACATTGTAGCTAGGCTTGACCATTTTCTTATTCATATCTCTATGTTATCCCTTCCAGATAATATTTCCTCCTACATAATTCCCTAGGGTCTCTCTGATCACTACCCAATATCTCTGTCCTTTGAAAAGAAGGAAAATTTAGGTCCAATTCCCTTTCAATTTAACCCCCTTTGGATGGATTCCCTTGACTTCTCCCCTCTACTCTCCCATGTGTGGAATCAATGGGTGTATGGCTCTCATGTTTTCATTTGGGAGAAAATGTTAAAAAGATATAAATATACTATTAAGCATCGGGTCAGGAACTCTCCCTTCTCCCCCGGGGAAGAAGTTGAAAACTGTAAAAAATAGTTGGAGGATTTATAGAGAAATATGTAAACCAAGGAAATAAATGATACCCAAATTTCTCACGAGAAAGAAGTATTTCAAAAATACATGAAGGCTCTTAAAGATGAAGAATTGATTTGGAGGTTGAAATCAAGATCTTTATGGCTTTAGGCAGAGGACAAAAACACCTCCTTCTTTCATAAGCAGGCAAAGGCTTGACAATGTAGAAACAAAGTGAAATAAATAAAGTCTCAGTCGGGAGAGTTCATTACCTCCTCTGAGGAAATTAAGAAGGAAACTTCAACTCATTTTGGGAACCTATATACAAAGGATGAAGGAGACAGTCAAGAAAAGTGCAAACAATTTATAGAACACATTCCCACCCTGATCCCAAAAGATGAAAACTTAGATCTAAACAAGGAGGTTTATGTTGAAGAAACATGTGAAGTTCTCTATTAGTTTGACTCGGATAAGGCTCCTGGACTGGATGGCTTCACTCTTCACTTTTATCTAAAATGTTGGACAATTATCAAAATTAATTCCATCTGAATGGTCAGATATGTTAAAAAATCCTTTAGGATGGGTGGTGCCATTAACTCGTCCTTCCTAGCCTTGATCCCAACGGAAAAAAATGATTCTTCATTTGATAGGTTTCTCCCCATATCACTTTTTAATGTATCATACAAATATTTGGAAAAATTCATTGCAAATAGATTGCAGTCGATATTGCCCCACCTCATTCTCCCAAATCAAGGGGGCTTCGTTGAAAAAAGGCAGATTTGGGAAAATATAACCCTAGTCCAAGAGGCAATATACACCAGTTTCATATATGGAGAAAAAGGTATGGTTATCAAAATAGATATGCCAAATGCATTTGATCGAGTAAAGCAGAGTTTCCTTTTTGAAGTTCTAAATTTTTTTGGCTTTAATCAATCTTTTATATCTTGGATTGGAGCCTACATCTCCACTCCATGGATAGATCCTTTAATAAATGGTAGGCTTGCCCCCTTTTTTAAAAAAATATAGAGGTTTAAGACAGGGATGCCCGATTTCTCCTATGATGTATGTATTGATGACAGAATCGTTGAATAGAATATTAGAAAATGAAATAAGAAGAGGCTCCATCCCAAGTTTGAAAATCGCAAGAGGAGTCAGGAGAATAAATCGTTCTCAATTTGTGGATGACACCTTGCTTCTAGGAGGTTCCTCTCAAATTATGGCGAGTCGATTTAAATTGGTTTTGGACCAGTATGGTGAAGTATCAGGAGAAATTATAAACAAAAAAAAGAGTCAAATATATGCAGTAATATAAAAGCTAGCGCTCTTATGAGAACTGTCAGTTTGTTGCAATTTCCTTTCTCAATGGATTGGAAATTCTTCAAATATTTAGGCAGACCAATTATCCTGAAGTCTCTCCTAGGGGATATGTGGAAATTCATCCTGCAGAAGATAAAATACCAATTTGAAGTTTGAGCAGCAATATGGTTGAACCTGGCATGTTGATTGGTTTTGGTGAAATCGGTCTTCTATTCAGCTTACACAACCCAAGAGAATGGACCCCCTTCTCTGGCACACAGTCCCTCGGGTTGTCCACCTTCTTCTAGGGCTCCAGTGCATCTGGTCAAGAATCTCCAAGATGGGACTCTCAGAATTCACAGATCTGAGAATAACTTAACACATGCCAATGCATCTTAGACATGCAGGCATTAATTCATGGATGGAATACAACAACAATCATTACAACCAACAAAACAATGGCTCCTCTCCAACAATTCATTTTCCTTCCCAATCCAAGATCAAAATGAACGAGGAATGATGAATGGGTGAAAAGTGAATGGAGAGAGAGAACAAAATGAAAGGTGTAAACCATGAACAATGGGTGAACCCCCAAACAACCCAAAGATGGGTTTATATAATTCTTGGAATTAAAGATCCACACGGCCTTCCCCCAAGAACCTCATGTAAATAATATTCTCCACTAAAACAAAAATGGGTAAATAAAATATAAAATAAATACTTATCCCCTCAAGCCCCCTCTCTTGTGGAATCATAGCCCCCTATAACTCTTGTCCTTGTCCATCTTGCAGCCAGTGACGTATTTTATTATTGGTAATGATCAAAACATTACATTTCTTAGAAACACTGGTCTCTTTTGATTGTTTGGGCACTCTCTCCTTTCATAAATTAAAAAATACATTATTTAATATGGGGACTCAAAAACGGGGTATTACATTCCCCTCCCCCTTATTTTGGCACTATCCTCAATGCATATACAAAATAGAAATCAAAATTTCAAAATTTATTCAAAAAGTTGTGGGTACTCTACCCGCATAGCATCTTCATGCTCCCAAGTAGCATATTCAAGACTGTAACAAGTCCACTAAACTTTTACCTGCTCTATAACTCGATTCCAAAGCATTTTGACTTTTTTTTCCAATATGCGCACTGGTTGGACCTAAATGTCTCCCTTTGTCTCTACCTGAATCAAATGCCAATCAATAACATGGTTAGGATCATGTGCCTATTTTTTTATCAAGGAGACATGCAATACATTATGCACATTCATGGAAGCAGGCAATGAAAGCATGTATGCATTGGTCCTATTCTGTCCAAGATCTCAAATGGACCACAAAATCTAGATGCTAGCTTTGTACAACTAACTAACTTTAAGGATCTCTTCTTGGGCTTCTCTTTTAAAAGAACATGCTCCCCCATTTTAAATTATCTAGCTACCATGTTCTTATCTGCATAATTTTTTTGTCTATCTTGAGCTGCTTTTAAATTCTTCTTAATTCTAACCATCTCGTCTTCCATGTCCTTGAGCAATTCTGGCCCAAGTACCACTCTATCTACTGGGTTGTCCCAACTGAATGGAGTATTTCATTTCCTACCATACAAAGCTTCAAATGGGTTCATTTTCAATGAAGCTTGATACCCATTATTATAGGCAAACTCAACCAAGTGCAAGTAACCTTCCCACTTAGATGGCTTATCCATCACATACATTCTCAGCATATCTTCAATTACTTGGTTGACTCTCTATGTTTGCCCATCTGACTGTGCATGGTATGTTGTGTTAAAGTTCAAATTTGTACCAAATCCTATAAACAATCCCCTCCAGAAATTTGAATTAAACTTTGTATCTTTGTTTGAAACAAGTGTCTTAGGTATCCCATGCAACCTAGCAATCTCCCTGATGCAAATTTCTGAAATATTAGCTGATGTATGAGTCATTTTCAAAGGAACAAAATGAGCAGGCTTTGTCAATTTATCCACAAATACCATTATGGAATCATGTTGGCTTGTTGTCCTGGGCAATTTAGTTATGAAATCAACGGTTGCCACTTCCCATTTCTTCTCTGGAATTGGAAATGGTTGAAGCAAACCCATTGGGTGTCTATGCTCAGCTTTTACTCTCTGACTTTCCATACATCTCGCAATGTAATCAATAACATCCTTCTTCATTCCTAACCAAAAGAATTGGATTCTTACTGATGCAATTATTTTCTGGTAACCAAGATGTCCGACATACGAAACATTATGCATTTATTTTAATACCAAATTCCTAAGTTCTCCAAAACTAGGAACATAAATTCTATTTTTATGCATAAGTAATACATCTTCCTTCATCTCATACTCTTTAATTTTTTGTTGTACGTTTTCTTGTTGTAAACTTTCTTTTACTTGTAGGTAATTCTGATTTGTAACAACAACATCTAAAATTATTCTCTTTAAATCTGATTGATGCATACTAATGGTTGTAGCATGCATGAGATCTACTCTTCTACTAAGTGCATCAACAACTTTATTTTATTTTCCTTTGATATGCTTAATGTCAAAATCGTATTTCACTTAAAAATTCCATCCATCTAGTTTTCCTGCCATTCAAAGTTGATTGTTCAAAAAGATATTTCAGACCACTATGGTATGTCCTTAATTCAAATCTCTTCCCCATGAGATAATACCTCCACATATTCAATGCATGAACAATGGAAGTAAGGTCCAAGTCATGTGTGGCATAGTTCCTTTCATGTTCTTTAAGCTTTATGGACTCATAACCAATTACATGTCCATTTTGAGTGAGGACTCCACCAAGTCCTTCCTTGCATCCATATGTACATACCACAAAACTTTCATTTGGGTCATCAATCTTTAAAATAGGTGCACTAGTAAGTAATTATTTCAACTAATTAAAGTTATCTTCACACTCAGTTGTCCATTCAAATTTAATTTCCTTTTTTTGCAACGAAGTGATGGGATGAGCAATCTTAGAGAACCCTACTATAAATCTTTTGTAGTAACCATCTAATCCCATGAAAGATCTGACTTATGAAACATTTATGGGTGTTGTCCCAAGTAATGGATGTGTTCTTGGTAAACATAACACTTACTAAGCTTGGCATAGAGCTAATGTTCCCTTAGCACTTGTAACACCAACCTCAAGGTGATGTTCATGCTCTTCCTTGGACTTAGAATAAATATGAATGTCATTCAAGAACACAATGACGAAATTATCTAGATAATTTATGAATATGCCATTCATTAAGCACATACAGACAATCGGTGCATTGGTTAGTCCAACTGGCACCACTACAAACTCATAATGTCCATATTGTTGATGTTTGGACAACATCGGGAAGACAATTGATTGGATAATTGATGTATTTGGTTAACACCAAACCAAATATTTTCTATTCAGTGAGTGCACTTAGCTAGTTTATAAGTCAGCTAAGATAGATACGCCAGATTGTTGCGAAGCATGTGTTGAGATACTTGCGAGGCACATTTGGACATGGTCAGGGAGCGCAGTGGACAGAAAGAGCACCTTTAGGTGTTGCTTCACTTTGGGATCTTCCATGGTTTCCTGGTGTAGCAGGAAACAAACTTATGTGTCTTTGAGCACAACAGAAGCAGAGTACATTGCATTAAGTATGATGGTCTGTGAAGTAGTGTGTCTTCGCAAGCTCCTTGCAGATTTATCCGAACATGTGCTAGATTCCACCATCATTCATTATGGTAACCAAAGTTGTGTGAAGATCTCTGATAATCCAATGTTTCATGAAAAATCGAACCACATTGAGATCAAGTACCATTACATCTGATACATGGTGCAGAGGAAGGAAGTATTGGTGCAATACCTTTCTACATATGAGCAGATTGTTGATGTTCTTACCAAACCATGACGAATTTCAAGTACTTCCGTGACAGACTTGGTGTGGGAGAGAATGCCTCCCTCACTAAGAGGGAGTGTTGATTTTTGCATCTTCCTGAGACATTCTCCAGATCATACTCCTCTGTGACTGAATTGAGTTTATCTATGATGACACTTATCCAAGAAGGGATAAGTGGGGCACTTATCCGAGAAGGGATAAGTGTGTTTGGGCTTATATCCCAACCTCCCATGTGGAGAGCACATAAGGACATGTCAAGGGAGTTGACCCTTGATGTCATACACTATAGGAGTTGACCCTAGTGTTTCTAAAGGGTGTATCCTCTAGAAGTCCACATGGAGTGCCATGTGTGAAAAACTTTCTCTAGATTTTACTCCTCTGTGAATTGAGTTGAGTTGATATGTGAGGACACTTATTCGAGAAGCGATAATTGGAACACTTATTCGAGAAGGGATAAGTGCATTTGGGCTTATAGTCCATTGTCCTGTGTGGAGAGAACATGAGGACATGAAGTGTTCCTAGAGGGAGTAGCCTCTAGAAGTCCACATGGGAGTGTCATGTGTGAGAAACCTTTTTCTACTACGGTGGTTGTGTATGAATGGTGGAGACTATGTGTCTCTGGACAATATTTTTGTACTACTATGGAAAGATACCTCCCTAGCTAAGAGGGAGTGTTGATGTTTAATCATCGGGTGGAACTTCTCCTAGATTGGGTTGCAGACCAAGGGAGATAGGATACATTTATCATAAAGGTGCACTTGTGGTAAATGGGCCCAAACGTAGTCCTTCCTTGATCATGACAAGGAATAATATGGACTCGAGGTGCTTGAAGTGCTTTCCACGTGTTAATTAACATCAGGCCGACATTCACTCATAGGTGTGTACCTGTGGTGAAATATCCTGGTGTGGTATTTGTCCTAGTCATGGTGATTTGACAAGGAATGATAAAGACTCAAGATGTTATATGCTATTACATGTGGACCCAAAGTGAACCTCTTAGAGAGAATTAATTGGCTCAGAGGGAGAGTTGCAGAAGGAGTTTCTCCTCGGTTCAAGTGGGAGAGAGATGTCGCCCAAAGAATAAAAAACAAGTGTCATGAGTCTAGGGTGAAGTTTGTATACTTCAAAGACAAGCTTGGCATGTTGTAAAATGTCTCTCTTGTTGAGAGGGAGTGTTGATGTTTGGACAACATCGGGAAGACATTCTCTTAGAATAATAATTAATAATATAATTATTGATTATTAAATATCATATATAATAAGTAAATGATAATAATAAATATTTATTGATTATTCAAGAGACGCATCCTTTCATGGATGGTCACCATATGTTCCCTATATATGGAACACTCATCATTGTAATAATATATCGATCATATCTTATATGAATAAAAACCAACACATACATGGTTCTGAAGGTTGTCTTATTGATGTCTTCTTCCTTGATTCTTACCTGACGGTATCTTGATCTCAAATCTATCTTTGAAAATATTTTTTCCCCTCTTAGTTGATCAAAGAGGTCATCAATTATGGGTGGAGGGTATTTTTTCTTCACAGTGGATTTATTCAGTTGTCTAAAGTCAATACACAACCTTAATATTCCATCCTTCTTTTTTACAAAGAGTATTGGTGCTCCTCGAGGTGAAACACTTAGACGTATGTACCCTTTCTTCAACAACTCTTCCAACTACATTTGTAATTCTTTCAATTCGGATGTACTCATTATGTAAGGTGTTTTTGATACTGGGGCATCTCCTCATACTAAATCAATAGAGAAATCTATCTCCCTCTTTGGTGGAAATCTTGGTATTTCTTGGAATACATCTTCAAACTCTTTCAATATTGGAAAATCTTCAAGGCTTGGCCCTTTTGTCTTTTCTAACTCTTCCACATGAGTTGCATACAATTGACATCCTTTCCTAAAACATTTCTTTGGCTATAAGGATGAAATCTCCCTTATAGAAACGGGTTTTAGAATTCCTTTCATAGTGCTTTGTTTTCCTTCTTCATCAAGACATGTAAATCATGGTGTTGGTCCAACAAATCCATTCCAATTAGGACATAATAAGATCCTAATGGGATGATATTCAGATCGACAATTGTATTTACTCCATTAAGATTTATTGGACAACTTATGACAACCTCATTGATCCTTATTTTGGTTCCAGTGGCTAGTTGAACCAAACTTGACTTTCCTAGCTTACTTTTTTCCAAATGCATTTTGTCCACTATTTTAGGATCAATGTAATAATGAATTGCTCTTGAATTAATTAACATAGAAATAGGTTGATTAATGATTTTACCTTCCACTTCGATCGTATTGGATTGGTACTCTGCTTGTCGATCTTCTAATGCTACATAGATTCTTCCCAAGTCCTCCATTGGTGTAGCCTCTTAGATGTTGTGCATGGTCTTCGCTTTATCTCCTCTATGAGGGAAATCCTTGTATAGGTGATTTTCCTTGCACCCCCAACATCGGATTGGTGGTCTTCCTCTTTTCCCCAAGGAATTATCTTTCTTGGATTCATCCTTAGCAGGCTGGTCTGGCTGATTTTTATTTGGGCTATTTCTATTGAAAGGAGGTTTGAATCCTTTCTTTCTCTTATAGGACTTCTCTTTCTTCTTATCCTTCCAATATTTCTCCAAAGACTCTCTACCCTTTCCTTGCTCATACAGGTACTTAGCTTTCCTGATGGTCTCATTCAACGTCCTAGGCTCATCATGTTGAATCTTCTCTTTATAAAATGAAGGTGGTCCACTCAAAAACCTATGTATTTTCACCTTCTTGTCCTTTATAAACCCCACATATTTTAGCAATCCAAGGAATTTATTTTCATACTCTGCCATGGTCATGCTTCCCAGCCCGAGTTCAAAGAACTCCTGCATCTTCTTGTCATAGAAGTTCTCTGAAAGGTACTCCTTCTGAAAATATTTCTTGAATTTCTTCCAAGTGATCCTTCCCTCATTAATGTGCTCAACTTGCTTCAGTTGATCCCACAACATAGCAGCTTTCCCATGTAAATGGTAAGTGGAAATTATTGCTTCTAGGTTTGAGGAGTATTTATGCAATTGAAAATAGCTCTTCAGTCCAAGAAACCATGCTTCAACATCATCTTCCCTTTCTCTTTCACCATCAAAGGATGGTGTCTTAATTTTCCTCAATTCTCCTTGTAAACTGTCCAATCCATGCTTTCTTCTTTGGTGCCTAACATGAGACACTTTTGGACTGCTTAAGGAGTCTTAAGATGCATAAAATTCCCTTGTTGAATAAGGTAGGCAGTGATGTCTATGAGTTATGCTGGCACTTCTTGAATGAGCAGCTCTTTGTTGGCATGTTTTACAGGCAGTGTTTGCTTGTCATTGATGGCAAGTACAACAGTGATGATGGCTTGAGTATAGGAAGGATGTGCCAGGTGGGCACCAAAAGTCTTTTGCGAAGACGTTGCAAAGCAAGCTCGACAAGATCAGAGTATGCAGTGATGGATCTCATTGAATATTTCCCAATGAACATCAGATCTGAGCCCGAGGTCCGACCAGTGTTGGATCCAGGAGAACTTACATGCTCAACAAAGACTCCATTTTGGAGTTTCGGTTACCAGGAGATGGAGAAGTCAAGAGTCGAGACTCTCCAACAAGGGAGTCTCGAAGTTGCAAAATACAAAACCCCGAAATCGCGAAATAGGAACATCGCTCAAAGTTTCGGCTACTGGAGTTTCGGATACCGGGAGATGGAGATGTCAGAGACTCACATCATCAAAAGTCCCGAAGTGCCGAAATGCGAAAACCCGAAACAGGTGCATCGCTTGGAGTGTTGGATACCGAGATTTTTGGTTACCGGGAGATGGAGATGTCAGAGACTCACATCATCAGGAGTCCCAAAGTGCCGAAATGAGAAAACCCGAAACAGGCACATCGCTTGGAGTGCTAGATACCGGGAGATGGAAATGACAAAGACTCTCATCATAAGGAGTCCCGAAGTCGAGAAATGATAAAGACCCCATACCGGAGTGTCGGATACCGGGAGTAGGAGGAGTCAATAGTAAAGACTCTTCATCAGAGGAGTCCCAAAATCACGAAACCCGAAGTCAAGAAATGTCACAGACAAGCTCCGTTTCGGAGTTTCGGGCACCGCAACATGGAGAGTCAAGAAACTTTACCACAGGAATACCAAAATGTCGATTCACCGAAATGGGAGACGCTGGAGTACCGGACCGTTGATCTGACTCCATTTTGGAGTTCTGAATACCGGGAGTTGAAGTGTCGAAACACTTCACCACAGAAGTACCGAAATGCTGAAGTGCCAAAACGCAAAATTGTGAAATGCAGTTTTTGAATAAGGCTGAGGTCCCAGTCATTGGTCACATCGGTGGAATATGGGGGAAGGAGTTAGTGAAGACAAGCTCATTTTCGGAGTTTCGAGGGTCGGGAAATGGAGATTACTAAAATCCTCCACCACGGTGATCCCGAAATGCCAAAGAGAAAAATTCTGAAATGAACACAAGATTTAGAGAAGTTAATCCAACGGTGCAGATGAAACTGAAGAAGATCGAAGGACTACTGAAGCACTTCTCAGTGTAACTTCTAGAAACCACTGATGGTTTCTGCCAGAGGACTCAAAGAGACTTCTGTGTGATTTCCAGAGGAACTGAAGGGTCACAAGGAATCTGCTAGTATGAGAAAAGACTATTCGTGGAGGCTATTGATAGTTGGAAGAGAGTTGGAGCAGTTAACTATGACAGAGAGGTTGAGGTCGACTGCAACAGAAGATGAAGAATATCAATTGCCTGTGATGTGAAGCAATTTGATCATGACACCCAATTATGATGGACAGATGGGCTTAACAAATAGAGAAGTTGAAAAGTTGCAATATTGAAGAGGCAGAGCACTCGACATGCAAAGGACGTAGAACCATTGCATACAGAGTATGCACAAGATGCACAGGGAGTATAAGAATGTGGAGAAAAGAAGAGAGTGTTGTTGTTGTTGTTGTGAGTGATGCATGTGTGAAGAAGGAGGTGGATGGAAGCAGCTGAAATGGACAGAAGAGGAAAGGTGCATTGAATGGGAATGGTGTAGAAATCATAAGAGGTAGAAGAACAGAAAAGTGCAATGGATGTGTGCAGGAAGACAGTGAGGAAGATAGAGCAACGAAATCTTGCAGAACAGTGATGAGACTGGTAAGTTGTTGTTGAACACTATAGCACTGTAATAAGTTTCAGTAATTTATATTCATAAACCAAGGTGGTAGGGAGGACTGGTGTCCTCAGAGGTTCAAGTGAGTGCTTGAACACAGGGAGTTGTAGCTTCCTTCTAGTTGGTGCTAGAGAAACCAGGGAGTTGGTGCTAGAGAAACCAGGGAGTTGGTGCTTCCTTCTAGTTGGTGCTAGAGAAACCAGGGAGTTGGTGCTTCCTTCTAGTTGGTGATAGAGAAAACAGAGAGTTGGTGCTCTCAGCAAGTATCAGCTTTCAAAACAGAGGTTGCAGCCTCACAATGAGTTGGTGCTCATATGCATGATAATGTAAAGAATGTAAATAATACTTATCATATAAAGAAGAAGAGGTTTTTACCCTTTATGGGTTTCCTTGAGAAATATATGTCTCTGTGTATCTCATATATGTGACTAATGTTGAATGTGCCATTGCTTATTTATCTGCATTATTGTGATTACCATTGAGTGCCTTGTAAATAATTTAAAAGAAGTATAATTGTTTAAGCACGGTGACAACTGATTCACCCCCCCCTCTCAGTTGTCCAACAATTGGTATCAGATACGGCCCCTTTTATCTAAATGTAGATCCTAGAGCTTAAACATGTCAAGCCATGAAGGAAATTCAACCAATAAGACCCCTATGTTCAATGGAACAAACTTTGCCTTCTGGAAAGTTAGAATGAGAACCTACATAATGGCTTTAGGTGCAGATGTTTGGGATGTGGTAGATACTGGTTATGTAAAGCCAGTTGTACTAGCTAATAAGGATGACAAACTAGAATTTAGCTTCAATGCTAAGGCTATGAATGCTATCTTTAGTGGGCTTGCAGAAGAAGAATTCGTAAAAGTTATGCATCTAGGAACTGCCAAAGAAATGTGCGACAAACTCATTAACAGTTATAAAGGTAATGAGAAGGTAAAGGATGCCAAGCTCCAAACCTACAGAATGCAGTTTGAACAGTTGAAGATGAAAGAAGATGAAACTGTTGGAAAATACTTTCTGAGAGTAGAAGAAATGGTAAATGCAATGAAAGCACTTGGTGAAACAATTGAGGAACCTTCTTTAGTTCAAAAAATCTTGAGATCTCTCCCAGATAGGTTCAATCCGAAGGTCTCTGCTATAGAAGAACTAAATGACCTAAAAACCTTGGAGTTTGATCAACTTCTAGGTACATTGACTGCATATGAAATGAGAATAGTTAAAGATAAACCCACCTCCAGAGAAGCATCATTTAAGGCAGACAAGAATGAGGATTCTGAGACCGATGAAATTGAAGAAAAATTTGTGAAGAGACTGAAGAAGGGATCAGGAAAATACAAAGGTAAACTACCTTTCAAATGTTTCAACTGTGGTAGGATAGGTCATTTTGCAAATAAATGTCCTCACAAAGGAAAGGATCAGACATGTGATGATGAGGAGAAGTACAAACACATAAGTTTCTTTAAAGAGAATAACTTTAATAAGAAAAGTCTTTGCATAAACAATGATGATGATCCTTCAGATGATGAAGACAATGACTCATCTATTGAAGATAAACTAAATGACTTCATACTTATGGCCAAATAGGATTATGATAATAACAGCACAGGGAGTGATGTTAATGAAGAAGAAGTTGTGGTTGACATGGAAGGAGAACTGATCAGTGCACCGGAAGAGATTGGCAAACTAAGAATCAAGAACAAAAAGCAAATACAATTGTCGATACAGTTCGAGAAAGACAGTAAAGAACCTGATGAAGACCTTGTCCTACTAAAAGTAGAATTAGAATAGGCAAAGAAAATCGAAGACATTCTGAAACGACAGCTATCAGAAAAGAAGGCAATATGTGAAGCATTAGAACAAGAAGTAGTGAAAACTAGGAAAGAGATGGAGAAGTCTCAAGCCTTGTATAATCAAAATCTGTCAAGTATCAAAGCCTCAGAAGGATTAGCCACCATTCTGAATCAGCAAAGGAATCCAAAGCTGAAAACTGGTTTGGGTTATGAAGAGGGATCAAGTAGTGGGAAGCCAAGAAACGAAGAACCCATCAATTTTGTCAAATGTACAACCAATGACAACCACAAACCAGCAGAAACAGAGGAAGACAATCAGCCACCCAGGACGAGTAAGGAAAAAGGTGTCAGGGATGAATCTGTAGAACAAAGAAATAATGTGCTCCCTGCTGAAAGACGTCATCAGCATGGAAGAAATCAATTTTCTCAAAGAAGACAACCATTTTCCAGGTACCAAGAATTTTTCTATGGCTATTGTTTATATTGTTCTAACTTTGGTCACAAAGCTGTAAATTTTTCCTTAAGACTTAGACGTGAGCAATTAAGATTTCAAAGGAATAAATACTTGCCACAACAAAGAATGATGCAGCCAAGTAACAAACCTTCACAGATTGCCAATTGCCAAATTAAGTCCAGGGATATGCAACTAAAGAGGTCAAGAAATAATCAATAGTCAATGAGTAGACAACACTGCAACAATAAGTTTGACCTGTTGAACAATGAGATTGGATGCTACATCTGTCATAACTATGGACATAAATTTGTTGACTGTCGATTAAAGAACTATGAACCAGATTTGAATTCCCCTGCTGAAAATGTCAAGTTCTGGAAGAAGAAAGAAAGTGACAAGTGTGGATTAGTGTTGTCAGCTCAAAGAAAAACGAACCCTTGGTACATAGACAGTGGATGCTCCAAAAATATGATGGGAGACAAAGGTAAGTTTCTATCTCTAAGTGAAAGAAAATCAGGAAACGTAACCTTTGGAAATGATGTTCCAGGTAGAATAAAGGGTAAAGGGATGGTGAATTTAAGTAATGGAAAAGGAAAAGCCCAAGATTTTCTACTTGTGGATGGGCTGAAACATAATCTACTCAGTGTAAGTCAAATGTGTTACAGAGGATGCGAAGTGTTTTTCACGTCCAAGGATTGCAAGATAAAATCTGTAAACTCGGGACAAGTGGTGGCCAAAGGCATAAAGACAGAAAATAATGTATATGTGCTGAAAGAAAATAGAGAAGAATGTCATCTAAGCAAACATGATGAAAGATGGTTATGTCATAGGAGACTTGGACATCTAAACTTTGACCACTTAATCAAACTCAGAAATATCGAGGCAGTAAAAGATTTTCCAAGAATATCAAAGCCCCAAGATTCAATGTGTAAACCCTGCCAAGTAGGAAAGCTAAACAGGACACAGTTTAAGTCCAAGAGCTTTACTTCAACAAAGAAACCACTCCAACTAGTTCATATGGATTTATGTGGGCCATCAAGACAGGAATGCACAGGGAAAGAAAAATACTTCATGTTGATTATTGATGATTACTCCAGTTTTACTTAGGTTGCCTTTCTCAAAGAAAAAGTTGAAGCATTTGAGAAGTTTAAAATATTTAAGGCTTTAACTGAGACTCAAACAGGCAAGAAGTTAAATGCAGTGAGATCARACCGAGGAGGAGAGTTTATGTCAAGTGACTTCAAGGAATTCTGTGATAAGCATGGGATCAAGAGAGAATACACAATCCCAAGAACTCCACAACAAAATGGAGTAGTTGAGAGGCAAAATAGAACAGTGCAGGAAATGGCCAGGTCAATGATGAATCAGAAGAACATTGGTCAAACCTACTGGGTAGAAGAAATACACACAGCAGTCCATATTCTTAACAAAKCCCACCTCAGACCACAAAGTGACAAGACACCTTATGAATTGTGGTTTGGGAGACCTRCTTCAATTAAACACTTCAAAGTCTTTGGGAGTAAATGCTACATAAAAAATAATGATGAGAACCTTGGAAAATATGATGACAGGGCTGATGAAGGTATCTTCTTGGGGTATGCTACAAACAGTAAAGGATACAGATGCTATAATAAGAGGCTGCATAAAATGGTTGATTGTATTGATGTAAAAGTTGATGAAGGAATCCGAGCAAGAGAGATGTACAGTAATGAGTCTTCTACAGAAGACACGGCTAAAGATGAAGATGAACAAGTCCAAGAATCAGAAAATGAAGACTCGGACACTCAGACAAACTCAAATCAACAGTCAACTTCAAATTCCTCCTCCAGAATCATTCAAAAGAATCATCTTGCAAGTCAGATAATTGGAGAAAAAGACAAAGGTGTACAAACCAGGAGAAAGATAATCAAAACCACTGAACAATCTCATATAGCTTTCATATCCATGTTGGAACCCAAGAATTTCAATGAAGCCAGCAAAGATGACCATTGGGTTAAAGCAATGAATGATGAACTTAATCAGATTGAGAAAAACAATACGTGGGAGATGGTTCATAGACCTGAAGGTAAAAATGTCATTGGCTCCAAATGGATCTTTAAGAATAAGTTGAATGAGCAAGGACAAGTTGTCAGAAACAAAGAAAGGTTAGTCTGTAAAGGATATGCTCAGATAGAAGGACTATATTTTGATGAAACATTTGCGCCTGTAGCAAGATTAGAAGCTATCAGAATGTTTCTTTCCTATGCTTGTCATAAAAGGTTTAAAGTCTATCAAATGGATGTCAAGACAGCTTTTCTAAATGGAGATTTAAGTGAAGAAGTCTATATGGAACAACCAAAGGGTTTCAAACTATCTGATAACCCTAACTTAGTATGCAAGCTGAAGAAAGATTTATATGGGTTAAAACAAGCCCCTCGAGCCTAGTATCACAGACTAGATACGTATCTTAAAGACAAAGGGTTCAAGAGAGGAACAATTGACAAAAATCTGTATATTAAAACAGAGGATAATAATTTGCTCATTGTATTGGTCTATGTGGATGACATCATCTTCGGATGTAATAAGGATCCATTGGTACAATGGTTTGCTTATGCCATGGAATCTGAGTTTGAAATGTCCATGATAGGAGAACTGTTATTTTTTTCTTGGTCTGCAAATTACTCAGAGGTCTGAAGGGATGTTCATTTCTCAAGAAAAATATTTAAGAGAAATGTTGAAAAGGTTTCAAATGGAAGATTCTAAACTTATGGGCACACCTATGGTTGTTGGCTACAAATTAAGAAAGGATGATGACTCACCTGATGTTGATCAGCGTTCATACAGGTCAATGATAGGCAGCCTGTTGTACATCACAACATCTTTCCCAGACATAATGCATGTTGTAGGAATGGTAGGAAGATTTCAGTCTGCACCTAAAGAGTGTCATTTGCAAGCTGTCAAAAGGATATTCAGGTATTTGAAAGAAACAATGACTTATGGTCTGTGGTATCCCAGAAATCAAAATTTTCAGTTAACTTCTTATTCAGATGCAGATTGGGAAAACTTTGTTGATGAGAGAAAAAACACCAATGGAGGAGCATTCTTCCTGGGTGACTCATTAGTAGCATGGCTTAGTAAAAAACAAGGTTCCATTTCTTTATCAACCACAGAGGCAGAGTACATTGTTGTTGCTACCTGTTGCACTCAGGTATTATGGATGATTCAGACACTTGCAGACTTGGAGGTAAAATATACTGCACCGATCCCAATTCATTGTGATAACACTAGTGCCATCAGTGTGTCTAAGAATCTTGTATTCCACTCCAAGACTAAGCATATTCCCATAAAATACCATTTTCTGAGAGAGCAAGTCACCAATCAGGTTGTTCAGGTTCAGTACATTCCAACCACAGAACAAATAGCAGACATCTTTACTAATCCCCTAGCTAAGACCCCTTTTGAATATCTTCGACAGAAGCTGGGTGTCATCTCGTTTCACACCTAAGAGAGTCCATCATGTTAGGGGGAGTCGTATATTGATTGCATATCTGATACCTCCTAAAAATATTGCAATATCTCAGGGGGAGCATGCTTTCTTTGACATTGATGTCAAAGGGGGAGAAAAGAACAGGTATGGGTGCCTTTGTTGCCATCAATGCCAAAGAGGGAGATTGTTGGCATGTTTTACAGGCAGTGTTTTCTTGTCATTGATGGCAAGTACAGCAGCAATGATGGCTTGAGTATAGGAAGGATGTGCCAGGCGGGCACCATAAGTATTTTGGGAAGACGTTGCAGAGCATGCTCGACAAGATCAGAGTATGCAGCGATGGATCTCATTGAAGATTTCCCAATGAACATCAGATATGAGCCCGAGGTCCGACCGGTGTTGGACCCAGGAGAACTTACACGCTCAACAAAGACTCCATTTTAGAGTTTTGTTTACCGGGAGATGGAGAAGTCAAGAGTCGAGACTCTCCAACACAGGGGTCTCAAAGTCGTGAAATGCAAAACCATCGTGAAATAGGCGCATCGCTCGAAGTTTCGTCTACCGGAGTTTTGGATACCGAGAGATGGAGATGGCAAAGACTCACATCATCAGGAGTCTCGAAGTGCCGAAATGAGAAAACCCGAAACAGGTGCATCGCTTGGAGTGTTGGATACTGGGATTTTGGTTATCGGGAGATGGAGATGTCAGAGACTCACATCATCAGGAGTGTCGAAATGCAAAAACCAAAAACAAGTGCATCGCTTGGACTGTTGGATACCGAGAGATGGAAATGACAAATACTCTCATCATAAGGAGTCCCGAAGTCGCGAAACCCAAAGTTGAGAAATGGTAAAGACTCCATACCGAAGTTTCGGATACCAGGAGTAGGAGGAGTCAAGAGTAAAGACTCTTCATCAGAGGAGTCCCGAAATTGTGAAACCCGAAGTCATGAAATGTCACAGACAAGCTCTGTTTTGGAGTTTTGGGCACTGCGACATGGAGAGTCAAGAAACTTTACCACAGGAATACCTAAATGTCGATTCACAGAAATGGGAGATGTTGGAGTACCAGACCATTGATCTGACTCCATTTCGGAGTTCTGAATACCGAGAGTTGAAGTGTCGAAACACTTCACCACAGGAGTACCGAAACGTAAAATTGTGAAATGAATTTTTTGAATAAGGATGAGGTCACAGCTATTGGTCGCATTGGCGAAAGATGGGGGAAGGAGTTAGTGAAGACAGGCTCCTTTTCGGAGTTTCGAGGGTTGGGAAATGGAGAGTACTAAAATCCTCCACCACGATGATCCCGAAATGTTGAAGAGCGGAATGCCAAAATGAACGCAAGATTTAGAGAAGTTAATCCAACGATGCAGATGAAACTGAAGAATATCGGAGGGCTATTGAATCACTTCTCAGTGTAACTGCTAGAAACCACTGATGGTTTCTTCCAGAGGACTCAAAGAGACTTCTGTGTGATTTCCAGAGGAACTGAAGGGTCACAAGGAATCTACCAGTAGGAGAAAATATTGTTCGTGGAGGCTATTGACAGTTGGAAGAGCATTGGAGCCGTTAACTACGACATAGAGGTTGAGGTCGACTGCAACAGAAGATGAAGAATATCAACTGCCTGTGATGCGAAGCAATTTGATCATGACACCCAATGATGATGGACAGATGGGCTTAACAAACAGAGAAGCTGAAGAGTTGCAATAATGAAGAGGCAGAGCACTCGACATGCAAAGGACGCAGAACTATTGCATACAGAGTATGCACAAGATGCACAGGGAGTATAAGAATGTGGAGGAAAGAAGAGATTGTTGTTGTTGCTATTGTGAGTGATGCATGTGTGAAGAAGGAGGTGGAGGGTAGAAACTGAAATGGAAAAAAGACAAAAGTTGCATTGAATGGGAATGGTGTAGAAAGCACAAGAGGCAGAAGAACAAAAAAGTGCAATGGATGCGTGCAGGAAGAAAATGAGGAAGAAAGAGTAGAGAAATATTGCAGAACAGTGATGAGACTGGTAAGTTGTTGTTGAACACTATATCACTATAATAAGTTTCAGTAATTTATATTCATAAACCAGGGTGGTAGGGAGGACTGGTGTCCTCAGAGATTCAAGTGAGTGCTTGAACATAGGGAGTTGTATCTTCCTTCTATTTGGTGCTAGAGAAACCAAGGAGTTGGTGCTTCCTTCTAGTTGGTGCTAGAGAAACCAGGGAGTTGGTGATTCCTTCTAGTTGGTGATAGAGAAAACAGAGAGTTGGTGCTCTCAGCAAGTAGCAGCTTGCAAAATAGAGGTTGCAGCCTCACAATGAGTTGGTTATCATATGTATGATAATGTAAAGAATGTAAATAATACTTATCATATAAAGAAGAAAAGGTTTTTACCCTTTATGGGTTTCCTCAAGAAATATTTGTCTCTGTGTATCTCATATATGTGACTGATGTTGAATGTGCCATTGCTTATTTCTCTGCATTATTGTGATTATCATTGAGTGCCTTGTAAAGAATTTAAAAGAAGTATAATTGTTTAAGCATGGTGACAACTGATTCACCGCCCCCCTCTCAGTTGTCCAACACTCTTTTGTACTTACCCATTCTTTCATGATATATTTCTTCTTCTTCCTACCTTAAGTCTGATCCCTTCCTTACTTTCCCATGAAACTGATTTAGGCTTTGTTGTACTTTAGCATTTATCTATTTTTTCTCTCTCATCAACCTCTCATTGTCTGCTTTGTAACTCTGCACTTCTATTTCCAGGCTCCTCGGAGTGTCTATTAAGGTTTTTTGTTCCCATCTGCTCATGTGCCCATTTGATTCAATCTATGCATTACCAACACTAATAATTTTACCTTTGGATTCTTTGTCATGATTGAAGGCTCCCTCTCCTTCCTCCATTTCTTGAATATGCATCATTATCTTGAACTAATATGGTTATACTCCCTAATTTTGTAAAATGTGCAGCTAACAAAATTTGTTAGGCTAAAAAAAATTTAAGAAGATCCATGAAATTATGTATAATTATGTTCCCATACTGTATCAGAATTCTTTCTTTCATGAGTTCCCTCGAAAATTTTCAACACTTAGATTATTTTTCCATCTATTCAGGATCACGGACTCACAATAAGTCCAACACTTAGTCATTTTTCTAACTTTGTGGACCCACGGACTCATAAAATGTTAGCCAATTTTCTATCTTTTTGGACTCGCGTACTAATGGACTTACAAACTCACAGACTCATAAAAAGTCCAACACTTAGCCATTTTTCTATATTTTCGGACTCGCGAACTCACAGACCCATAACAAGTCCCAACACTTAGCCATTTTTCTATCTTTTTGAACTCACAGACTCATAACATATTCCAACACTTATCCATTTTTCTATCTTTTCGAACTCACAGACTCATAATCTTGTAATCACGGGCATTTGCCTCTAGTGCTAGCTCTTTATTCTTCTTCATAAGACCTCGTTCGAAAATGTCTGACGGATTGATTACTTTTGGCCCTTTGCACCTCTAATCAACCCCCTTTTTTCCTTATCAAGTGACCAACATTGAAACCAGGTCCTCCGGACTTCAGTCTTTGGGAAATTCTCCCTTTTTGATCTTCTAATTCTCCCATAGTTTGACTTGTCTAAGTGGTCATAAAGTGTAGGCGATCGGTGGTTGTCAGTTAAAATTCTCGCTTACTCTATCCTCCCACTTCTTGATCGAACGGTCAGGAAGGATCCTACCTGATCTTGATCTACAGTTGAGAAAAGTCCCGAAGGGCTCTTAGATTAACGATATGTGTGATTTCATTACTCCAAGACTCTGGCACTTTTGTTGATAGAAGAAGTTGGAAATTCCCGGAGGCCATAATATTGGAGATGCCATGACATGTTGATGTCACCTATGGTAATGTGTACCCATGGTATGTGTGCCATGTGTCACTCAGAAATGGACATGTTGGGGTCCAAAATCCATTGAATTCATGAGACATGTGTCCCCACACGGCACCCCGACCACATAGCATTAGACATGTCATCCACCAAACGAATGGTCCACATTCCTCTGCTCCAGACCTGACGGCTTGCGTGATTTCGCAACTACGGCTCTACACTTCGCATCTTCGAAACTTCATGGCTTTTCCTAGTCTCGAGTAATCTCCAAATTGGTGAAGTTTCAGAGTAATCACTATCCTTGTACTCATAATCTAACGGTTGACATTACTCCCAAATTCGTTCCTCGAACTAACGGTTGGCGAGATTTTGCGACTTAGGCTTTTGGGATTTCTAGGAATTAATATTCTTTACATCCGGAGGGTCAACGCCATATGACCATGATTAATGGATGAGATTTCACCCAAACTTCCTATCAAATCGGACGACTGGCCATATTTCGCGACTTCGGCCTTCAAGATTTCATGCTTCTTCCCTATCTTCTGGCGAGATCTTCGGCTTGGCTTCAATCAATGGTCGATGATCAACTAGTTTGATGTGGCGGTTGGGACTTAATATGTCCCAGCCTCTGGCTTCACCTTTATCTAACAATCCTTGTTTACCTGACTCCCTATATAACGATCTAGAGCTTCCTTGATTCAACAGTTGTGATTTCTCTCGAAATTCAAAAGGAAATGATCACGATTCCACAATCCTTTACCAAGGATCTCTGTCTCCATGACGCTCTGGCTTCTACATGATTTCTTCAATGTTATTTCTCCTTATCTTTTTTTTCCTCTTGTGTGCTCTTCTGCATATGTTTTCCATGGTTGGCATTGATGGCAACTAATTTTCCAACACATAATACCATGTCCAATAGTTCTGGCCCATACCATTCCAGTGTTTCAACCTGAGGCTCTGATACCAATATATAATGTACCCAACCACCCCTGGTTGGGCACGCTACCTCAAGGACTTTGTTCAAAACTGAAATTTTAATATCGATGCCCCTTAATTACTAAAGAAGCATGAAAGAAACATGATAGTAGCACATGCAATAATAAATATTCATGCTACATTGTAAAGAATGTTTTAACATGCCATGCATAACAATAACCAACAAGCATGCATGTTATATCATACGAATCTCAGAGACAATAATTGATACACAACGAAAATGGATATACAATAGAGAAACACATGACACAGAGCACTTATCTTAAGAAAAATGGTTTACTAACTGGCTGCAGACTAAGGATGTTCCACCCAACCTTAGACATTGTTGTTCCAAGTCTCAACAACAATGTCACCACTGAGCCAGGGCTATGAATCCACAAGGATGGTTCTAGGGTGTCACTCAGCTTGCCAAACCAAGCAACCTCAAGTTCTCACAGGCTTCTCAACACACACAACAATCCAAGTACACCAAGACTCTTTTATCCAGCATGCACAACCCAAGAGAAAGGACCCCCTTCTTTGGCACGCAGTACCTCAGGTTGTCCACCTCCTTCCAAGGTTCCAGTGCATTTGGTCAAGAATCTCCATGTTGGGACTCTCAGGATTCACAACTGTGAGCACAACTTAACACATGCCAATGCATCTCAGGCATGCATGCATTAATTCATGTTTGGAATACACCAGCAATCATTACAACCAGCAAAACAAAGGCTCATCTCCAACAATTCATTTTTCCTTCCCAAGCCAAGATCAAAATGAATGAGGAATGATGAATGGGTGAAAAATGAATGGAGAGAGAGAACAAAATGAAAGGTGTGAACCATAAACAATGGGTGAACCCCCAAACAACCCAAAGATGGTTTATATATTTCTTGGAATTAAAGATTGTAACACACCCACTATGGGAACTAATCTTTTTCGGCTTTTTCCTTTTTTTCACTGGAGAACAGAAGCCCGAATTCCTATGGGGCCTGATGCAGACCCTGCCATCCCTTATCCTTACCCATGTGATCATTGGCTATGACCACAGGCCTTACCGGAGAGGTGTTCCCGGCTTTCACGATTCGGGAAATCGTGATGCATGTGTTTCCCTACTCTCTTGTCTCTCGAAGTGCCGAAATCCAAAAGGAACCAACATTTTGTCACATCTAACGATGCCTCAGATTAAAACCTATCATTCCACATTTCAGAGTTTCGCGTACCGGGTTTTCACGGTAGAAGAGGTCGAGGGGTTCATACCCTTCGATTTTCCGGGTACCAAAACACCGAAAACCAAATGTACACGCGCTAAGCCATGTCGAGATTTCTCAAGTCGAGAATTCAGGATTGGCGTGTACCAGGGTCTTGCCTCTAGATATCTCGGGTGCCGAAATATCGATACATCAAGACTTATCCGCGTTATTATTATTTCGGGATTTCACAAGTCGGGGTTTCGCAAATCGGGACTTCGCGACTGGCGAGTACAAGGGAACTGACCCTTGGGTTTCCCAGGTGCCGAAAGACTGAAACTTATCCACGCTATAATTATTTCAAGGTTTCGCAAGTCGGGATTTCGCGTCTGGCGAATACAAGGAAACTGACCCTTGGGTTTCCCGGTTGCTGAAACACCAGGACTTATCCACGCTAAAAATTTTCAGGGTTTCATACTTCGGGATTTCACGACTGGCGAGTACAAGGGAACTGACCCTTGGGTTTCCCGGGTGCTGAAACATCGAAACCTCCAAACTCTAGACACGTTATGCCATTTCGGGGTTTCGCAAGTTAGGATTTTGGGACTGGCGAGTACGAGAGACTTTCCCTTAGATATACCAGGTGTCGAAACACCGAAACACCATATCTTATCCGCGTTAAACCTTTTCTGGGTTCCATACTTTGGGATTTCACGATATGCGCAAACAGGAGGTCTCGCATCTAGGATATTCTAGAGCCAAAACTTCGAAGCTCATATATCCAATAAACTCACTTCGGGGTTTCGCAAGTCGAGATTTCACACTGTGCGATGATAAGAGGTCTCGCTTTTGAGTTTCTCGGGAGATGAAACTCTTAATCTCATATATATATGCTAAGCTCATTTCAGGGTTTCGCAAGTCAGGATTTCAGGACTGGGGAGTACAAGAGACTTGCCTTTAGATATCCCGAGTGCCGAAACACCATATCTCATCCGTGCTATTATCATTTTGGGGTTTCGCAAGTCGGGATTTCGTGACTTGTGAATACAAGGAAACTTTTCCTTGGGTATCCCGGGTGCCGAAACACCAACATCTGAGGGAACCATTCTTTCTGGTGCAAGGTTTCCAAACTTAGGCCATAAAATCCTTCAATGGACTCTTGGGTAATTATCACCAGGCTAGGGGACATGCCTGAAAGGCCTTCTTAACTTATCAAGTTATGAACTCTGTGACAGAGGCGGGGTAAGCTTAGATATTTTACTTAAATAGTGGTCCCTTCAAGAAACTCACTCTGGCTTTGGAATATGATGGAGCTTTCCGGAAGGAGGTACCTTCGGGAAAACAAACCAGGGCATATCTGGGTCATGTACCTGGGGTAACTCTCTAGGGAACGAGCTCAAATATGAACTTCTAGATTCTATACGTAAACTAATTATGGTCATTTAAGTATAAGCATGCATTCACCATTTCCGATCAAAACACCAGGCAAACATTTCTACACAGAAACCATCGATGAGTATACAACCATGAGCATGCATTCCAGAACATAAACACTTATCGGAAAACACCAGGTGTAATGCAACTGCTAAGAGGGGTGCTCGTTTCCACCCAACCGTAGGCTCAACAACTCCCAATGGATTTACCACTAGCCACCCCCGAGCTATACCATGATGCTTTGAGACTCAGTCTCTCACTTCCCACTCGTCGAAAGTCCAGGATGAAGGTTACTCTCCTTCTCCTCTGCTCATGACTCATTGTATTTCCTGGAGTTCCTCTAGTTCTCTTTTTGTGATTCCTATCGTGTGTGTGTGTGTGTGTCTGTATGCTCCACTCTCCCCCACCTTCCACACTTCTTTTCTCCTACGAGGTTGCATGTGGCATGAAATTCCTTGTTCGATGGTCAGGTTTGAGAGCTTCTACAGATGGGCGGTTCACCCCATCCCCTCATTTACTCTTGAGGAGCCTCCCCACCTACCATCCGAGCAGGTAATTCATTTTGGGGTCTGAATGTGAGCTTTGGTTTTCCCGAGCACGTACAAACCAGTACGGTTTTGGTTTGGTGGAAGTTAATGCAGCCACTCTTGGCCCCTTCCACCACCTCTCATCAGCCATCATAGTCTCTTTTCAACACATCCCCCTCTCAGCAGTCATGCAACATATATTCATACATCATTTACATTCCTCGGACCGTTTATACTAAGGTCCGTTAAATCAAACATTCACAATCTTTGAGTTTGCCATAGTTCTTGGCTAGTATAGTTATTTTTACAAATTGGGGGAAATAGGGTGTTACAAAGATCCACATGGCCTTCCCCTAAGAATCTCATGTAACTGATATTCTCCATTAAAACAAAAATGGGTCAATAAAATATAAAATAAATACTTAGCCCCTCAAGCCCCCTCTCTCGTGGAATCATATATCCCTATAACTCTTGTCCTTGTTCGTCTTGCAACTAATGATGTATTTTATTATTAATAATAATCAAAGCATTACATTTCCTAGGCATGTTGGCCTCTTTTGATTGTTTGGGCACTCTGGCCTTTCATAAATTAACAAAATACATTATTTAATATGGGGGCTCAAAACTGGGGTATTACAAAATATCACAAGAGGAGTCAGGAGAATGAATCATTCTCAATTTGCGGATGACACCTTGTTGGTAGGAGGTTCCTCTCAAATTATGATGAGTCGATTTCCAGTATGGTTAAGTCTCAGGAGGAATTATAAACAAAAACAAGAGTCAAATATATGCATGGAATACAAAAACTAGCACTCTTGTGATAATTGCCACTTTGTTGCAATTTCCTTTCTCAATGGATTGGAAATTCTTTAAATATTTAGGCACACCAATTAGCCTGAAGTCTCTCCTAGGGGAGGCATGGAAAGTCATCCCACAGAAGATAAAAGACCAATTTGAAGTTTGGGGAGAAATAAACTTGAACCCAGCATGCTGATTGGTTTTGGTGAAATCACTCTTATCTTCTTTCCCCATCTTTTAATTCTCAGCTATATTAGCTTCAATGGGTATAAAAAAAGGCAATGGCTCAGATAATTCGCAAATTCCTCTGGTAAGGGGGAAAAGATAATGAAAAACAAAATCATATGGTCAACTAGAATAGAGTCTGTGCACCTAAAGAACATGGTGGGTTAGGAGTTTGGGACCCAGAAAAGATAAACATTGCATTAGGAGCAAAACTTCTCTGGAGATTGATAACTAGCGGTAATGATTGGTGGAAGAAAACAATTTTCTACAAATATCTTTCAATAAATTTAAGGAGATGCTTGGACATAGACCCTAACCATCAATCGGGTTATTGTATCTAGAAATTAATAAGATCCTCTCTTCCTTTCTTCCAAGACCATCTTTCTTGGAGCCCGGGGAATGGAAAGAAAATCAATCTTTGGGAGGATTGCTTCTCTGCCTCTTGGATCTTAAAATACATCTCATTCTCAGCTCATGTTCGGACCTGGATAACAAATTAGGGAAAATTTTCCCTTTTTGACATCTCAAAATGGCATAGTAATGGATCTTAAAAGAGGTGGAACTTGGGATAAGTCCCTCCTAATGTCTCTCGAGAAACTCATTGATTCCTCCTTCTTCTCAATGGGTCAACTCATGTTCACCTTCATCAGAAGGACAATAGGGGATGGGGAACTTCTTGTTACTCAGTAAAAGAAGGGTATAATCTCCTAATCAAACAATCCTAGCTTCCAAGAAATTCCAACATTTGGAATGAGATATGGAATATAGACGGGCTCCCAAAGGTTAATATTTTTGGATGACAATTAACACACAACAAGTTTCTCACAGGAGAAAATTTGCTCAAAAGAGGTATTATGGGACCGTTTAGATGTGCACTATGTCGACAAGACCTTGAATCTTGATCGCATCTCTTTCTGGATTATATTTTTCTCCAAACAAATGTGGCATCTGGTATACTCAAAAATAATGCATAATATTGTATGGCCTTCAACATGTAAATCTATGATTGGGAAATGGAGTAAAGTTTATAAGGGTTCCTTTTCCAACAAGTTGGCCTCTCATCGTATCTGGAAGGCATCCATCAAATTTGCGTGTTGGCAACTATGGTTGGCAAGGAACAAAGCCATTTTTTTAAATAAATTTCTTCTCCCCCCCTTCTGTAGTTGCTCATGTGATGGATTGATTGGGGGAATACCTCACATCATGAAGAATAAAAGTTGAGAAAATTGAGAAACTAGAAAAAGAAGAAGAATAACTCTGGATGTCTAAATTGAATGTCAAAATTTTCCTTTCCTCCAAAAGAACCCAAAGATCATTCTGGTAGCTTCGGGCTTCACCTCAGGAATACAATCTCTGGCTTTCTTCTCAATCGAGATCCATCCTGTGTTTCGACGAGGCTTCAAAAGAAAACCCAAGGGAGGCATGTGTGGGAGGGGTGTTGTATGGCCCTAGAGGAAATCAAATCCTAGACTTTTCCTAGAACTTGGGCAATACTTCAAATAATATGGTTGAATCCTATGCATTTTATCAAGGGATATTGTTAACATGGGAACAATAGTTGAACCATATAACAATAGTGGGTGTTTCAAAAAACATCATTCGTTATTTCGTTCTCGAAAATACTCTTAAAGATTCCAAACTTAATAGAATTATTGACCAGTCTAAGCTACTCTTGACCACCACTCAAGTTCAATTCTTTCATATTCTGAGAGGGGATAATCAGGATGCCGACAGGATGGCTAATCGAGAAATTTACATGGCCCCTGGCTCCTTGAGCATCCAAGGGTGGGTCTCATTTGTAGCACCTCCCTAATGGAAAAGACCTTATTAAAAAATTGGGTCAGTTGGGCTCACATCACACAAAGGGAGACACACAGATTTAACATGCAACGAGGGGATAGTCATATTCGGGGTAGGATTAACAGTACCACCACCTTCTCCTGGCTCGTGGGGATGTGCAGGTCGAGCTTGGAAATGGTCTCCTCATCGGAATTGAGCGAAGAGGTTCTCTATTCCGTGTTTACTTATCCCCATGGGACTTTACTACAAGAAGTACTTAGCATTTCCAACCCATCTCTAGTGATAATTGATTTGATGACGGGAGAAAAGGTTGCAACCATGAATGGGAGTGAGGTGAATCGAATAGTACATTCCATGTCATCTTTGTTAGGACCTCTGGTGCAAGGGAAGATATTTAGAAGCTTGAATACATGCATCCATGCTTCTCGAGGTTCTATTAAGGATAGGAGAATGCCACTGCATAATACTATCAAGGAGTGAGAAGTTGAAAATATGTCAATTGGTCAGGAATTTCAATGTTTGGCATGTCTATGGAGAATTTCTAAAATCCATTGGCGGAGTGAAGAATCGAGTACCCGGTGGTTAGGCGGAAGACCTCATTTTTATCTTTTGATTTTTCTGAGGTTGGAGGTTGGCTCCGAGTGGAGCAACTTGGCTGAAGTGCAGGGTATTAATACGAAGATAGTAGTTGTTACTCTATCAATTGGTCTGGCATCCCTGAGTTTAGTCTATCTTTGGAAAGTTCCTAAGATTCTGTGGTGGCTTGTGGTGGTTGTTTTCCAGTGGCTTGGTTAAGGGGAATTTATCTGTCGGTTGCCATTTGACACTCAAAAAAATAATTAGGTCGATTTTATGGTCAGTCTTCCTGGTCTCCTTTTCATTTTTTGGGGGTTCCAGTTAGAATATTTGTCTACGTCCAATTTCTTTGTTTGTGAAAATAGAGGGTGCTTTGGGAAGCATCTCATTCCTCCTACTTCCTAGAATCTAAGTTTAACCTTTAATATTAGTATGGCTTTGGTAAGTTTGGTTGGTTTCTATCCTATGGAGAATTTGTCAATTATAGAATTCAACCCCTACTCTCAATTTCTCAAAATGGAAAATGGGAACGAGCCACAGAAATCTCGGGAGCTAGAAGATGATGAGTTGATGGAGGAAAATTTTACCTTCACCCACCGACTCTCTCTCAAAGTGGACTCTCATAGTTAGACACTTTCCTTTTCTCTTCAAACTATGGCCCAGCATAGAGGGCTCATTGTACAACTCCAGGATGAAGTGGACTTTCTTCGTAGACAAGGAGAGCCTTTGCAAATTCAATTGGAAGAAAGGGCATCATCCTCAGATTCCTTTGTCCAGAACCATGAAAAAGAAGAACACAGCCGACCTGAGGACAATTCAAAGATGATGTTGTCTGATTTGAACATGGCTATGGAATCATCAACAGAAGAAGTCATAAAAATAAAAATTTATTTTAGCATTTCAGTAATCTTGCAAAGATATGTTTTGTGTATGGAAAATGTTTATGATCTCTGAATATTTTGGATTCAATACAACTTGATAAGAACTATAGGACTAGAATCTATATCAATGTAAAGACAATAATATGTTGTTGGATTTATCTCTTACGAGCACTTCCTTTTGTACTCAGCGGCCTTGGTCGCACCTTTTTATTGAATAAAATTTATACCAGTTTGTGTTTAAAAAAACAATTCCTAATCAACCTCCTCTCTCCTCACCTAATGTGAAATAACACTCTTTGCAAGAAACAATTCATTCCTCTCTCCTCTCCTCTCCTGATGCAATTCCGAATGGAATTGTATTTTATTACCAATCCACCATTACCACGCTGGTTGATTTAAACATTGACTCTAATCATGGCAAGCTTCACCCAGAATACCATGGTAGCTTTAATTGAAACATCGACATTGATTAGCCTCACATCCCATGCACCCACTAAAAGTAAAAAAAGAAGGGGAAGTAGACAAAGTAATAAAAACTAGTAAAAAATCGATCATCTTCACATCCACATCGTCGCACGCACCCACGCACAGTAAAAGCGAAAGCGGGAAACAATAAAAAAAAAAGACAGTAAAAAACCATAAAATGTTCTCCAACAGAAAGGTGAAACACCAAGATAAATGTGGAATCTGGCATTACTGAAACTCGTAATGCGCTCCACTTCTCTCCATACCACTCTGTGTCAATATATTAATCTTTTATAATCACCCAAACGTGGCAATCTTCTAGCCAACACAGTAATTTTTAAATATGATTAAGTAAATGTAAAAAAGTAAACACATAAACAAATGTCTTTATAACAGCAAGAAAGTTAATGATTGAAATCATAGCCATTCAATTATTGTGATGACAAATAATATTCTATCCATATTTAGTCATGTCCACAGAAAACTCATTAAGAACTAAAAACCTTTTAAATGTGCCCATTTCCCATAGGTGTACGCCTATCGATGTAAATATCTAACTATTCTAAATTTCCATGATAACATATAAAAACTAAAACCTATAAGTCAATGTAACAAACATGAAGGTAATTTTAAAATAATGAATGAACAAAAATGAAGAGATTACAACCAGCCAAAGAAGAATAATTTATGTCATATGACTTGTTAAGATATTCCTCTTGAGAGAAGCAAATGAGTCATTTAACATTTCATGCTAGTTTCTCCACCTACCAAAAGAATTGAATAAATATAATTTTATACATGATTTCTGAAGCGTATCATTGACCATGCCTCAAATTAATTTTATGTTGTTGGAGGAAATTTGATTCACTATAGTGAATCATATTAATGGATCCATGCACTACAATTGAAGATATGTAAGATATAAATGAAGTGTCAAAAATAAATTGATTAGTCTTTCTATTGGAATAAAACTAGGTGTGACAATTTTTTTTCCCACAAGATACAAGAGAATGATTGAATTCATTCCATGCAAGATTTGAATAGCCATGGCACACACACTACATCCATCATTGGAATCTGATACATTTATAGACCCAACATGTGTGTGCTACAATTTTCAACCACTTATGGCCATCTCAATATTTAGCTCATTAGTATTGTCTAGGGAAGTTTATTATCCCTCCAAGAAAAGAATAGTTTGTTTTTCTTTGGTACCTTGCAAAGCTTTGTAGCGGAAGCAAACTTGGGTAATTTTTTTTGATGAATTCAATCCTTTTGGCCCTTCGAAAGCCTTCTCAATTCCATGCAAGTTAGCACATAGAAAACCCAGACTTCGATAAAATTAATTAATGCAAGATTTATCATTTCAAAATTATCCATAATTCATTTGCACGAGACATAAAAAGGTCAATCGAAATATGTGCATCTCCTTAGACTATAAATTCTCGTAACTATTTCAATACAAAAATTGAAAAAAAAAAAACCTGATTTAACATACAACTAAACTTTTCGACAACTAAACTTTGATGAACCGATACTACATGCAACCAAGTATTGAATTTCGTCTCCTATTGTTTGAATCAGATTTTTTACCAGGTGCACCAGTTTGTTGGTTGGTCATATCAACTACTTTTGGCCAAAGTGCATGTTCATTGTAATATGCCATCCCATGCATACATGGCATATATGTATCGCTCCATTTTGGAGGAGACTCGAAACCCTACTTACACCCTACTTAACATCCACACTAACACAACTTTTTTTTTGTTGTTGTTAGTTTTTCCATGACATGTGGGACTAACATGTGGCTAAGAAACCGTGACTCAGGGGCATCTAAGCCGTCAAAATCACCCGGGGATCACACCCGGCCTAGGCCACACCAACCCTTAACATGGATGGATTTTTTGTCCCCGCAGGTTTCGAACTAGTGACTTTAACATCACGGAGTTCCTTAACAACACACTTTGTCACCGACTGTCCTACACCTCGGGGACCACACTAACACAACTTTAATAACATGTACATTAAGAATATTCTACTGGCTCTACAAGGTGCACCTAGAAATAACCCTTACTGACTTTGCAATATGCACCTAGAAATAACCCATTATTTGACAATCTTTAATAACATGTACATTAAGAATATTTTGTTGTCTCTACAAGGTGCACCTAGAAATAACCCTTACTAGCTCTGCAATATGCACCTAGAAGTAAACCATTGTTTATTGTAGTCTCATTCCACTGTACCTTTTACTGAAAATATGTGAATTGACATCGAAAACTTAGGAGCAAATAAGGGAATTATTATCGACGGTTCTTACATAGAGCAATCATTACTAATAGAAAATAAGGCAAATAATTTGAGGTGCAGACTTTTACGATGATGTAAAAATGAGAGGAAAAAATAAGGGAATTATTATCAGTGGTTCTTACATAGAGAAATTATTAAGAAAGGAAAAAAATTCAATATGTATACACATTTATATATTTTAAGGAAAAATGTCATCAAAAGGAAAATAAGATTACACATTTATATATGTCAAGGAAAAAATTGTTGGTTTACCTGATATTCGTAGTAGGTTT
>ML783655.1:131192-166498 GCA_009831015.1 Picea engelmannii
AAAAGGAGTAATGTGGTGCTCTATACCACTTGGAGAGTAATAAGCACAAAATTAAATATTCGTGAGGAAATAATATTATATTAATAAATGATGGATGATGCATTGATATTTGGGTTCTTTATCTGAATGATTGATTTGAAGCCATGACTTTTTAATAAAGGGATTCAACAATTCATCACTGACTTTATTTAATGTTTTATTTTATTTTGATATTTATTATATTGTATTTATTTATTCTAAATCATTGACTTTATTTAATGTTTTATTTTATTTTGATATTTATTATATTGTATTTTTATTTTTTTAAATTGTAAGTTAGAAGTTTGTATTAGAGCATGTTAGAAAAAGAAATTACATCTATCTATTTTGCCTGTTCAAACGTGGTAGTAGTGACTTGGTGGGAAACCATAGCTACCACTTGTCCAAAATAGAAGAGTAAAACATGCAGAAAAATAAAACTATGTTGCCATGCAGGGCATAATTCTGGTTGCTAAACTGAGTAGAAAAAACATAGACCAAACTCCCCAGAGTTGGTCGGCCTCCCATGGCTACCGAGATAAAACAAAAAACATAAACCTGAAGCATGATTAACAAAAACTTGGATCGAACCTTGGCCCAGTTAAGGCTTGGCTCATCTGCGATTTTCCTCTGTCGAGCCTATCTCGATCTGAGATGGCTCGTCGGAGGTCCTATAGGAAGGACATCAAGAGGTCCACGCGGCTTCAACGTTCTGATTCCTTGATTTGAATCTTGAGTAAGGCGGACTTGATATCCCCTAAATCCCTCTTGAGGTCGTCCAAGGAATCCATGATAAGTGCTCTGTCTGCACACCTGTCACAAGTTGAAAGGAGCGGGGGGGACAACGGAGAGTCGGAGGAGGAGGATGGACAAACAGAGGGAGAAGAGGAAGCGACAGAGGGTGGAGGAGGAGGGTGGCAAGGGGGAGAAGGTGGAGGTGGAGGACGCCGAGGAGGGGACAGGGGTAGAGGCACGAAGCCAATAGAATTACCGAAGTTTTCAAACCATTCAATTTTGCAGGTGTAAGGATTTGAGAGTGGGGAGAGGTCCAGGGTGGTCTCACTAAAAGGTTGAGCAGGGGTGGGAGCTTCAACAAGATTCAATATGGGGATGCCATCGGTTTCAAGGGGAGAACCAGAGTCAGGTGCCACCTTTCCTCTAGCCGCATAATAGGGTGCCCCTCTTTTGGATTTGCCCCTAAGACGGGGCATGGTGTTGGCTACATGCAACCTGGGATGAAGAGCGCAGAGGAGGTGCAAGAAAATGGACCATATCGGCAAAACATGTGAGGATAAGAACGAACCAAAAGTCTAGGAGGTCGAGTGGAGGTCACGGCAGGAGGAGGAGAAGAAATTGAAAACCAGGGAGAGCTGGAAATGCAGAGGCCAGAGGAGAAAATGAGTTTTTATGCACTCGGGCACTGACTTAGGAGCGTCATTGTTGATGTGATGATGGGACTGTGGAGGCTTCCTTCCCATCACCATGAAATCTCCCATGCAAATGAGCATCCTAAGCATGCAGCAAGTTGGCCGCGAGTGAAGTTTGAATAATGACGATGAGTGCTTTATTCCCATGAGGTGATTGATGAGGGGGGGAGAGTCTAAGCAGACGCCAAGTGGTCGGACGTCTGGCCAGATGGCCTCCCCTAGGTCTGTCCACATTTTGAGCCCAAAAACACCCCATCTGAGGGTCGATCCTTGTTGTTGGCTATGTTTATGCAAGCAATCACTCTGGGATGGGAGGAAGAAGAGATGGGGGAGCACGAGAATTCTCCTTCCTGCAGATATACTCCATAATTTTCCAACATATCAACAACTTGATTTGTTGATCTTCGAACATGGGATGGAGAGATTACCCATTGTGGCTGGAGAATGGATTTGATTCTGAAAATCCCATTCATAAGTCTCCAACTGGGTGAGATTTTCTCTGGGTCTACACCATTGAGGAAATGAGAGAAGAGATTAATGAAAATCCATGAATCACCTTCTGCTATGATGGGGAAAAACCCTTGATCTTTGGCTACTTGCAAACCATAGAGGAGTCCCCAGATTTCTACAGCATTGTTGGTGTTGTGCCCCAGATTCCCTGCGATGATGTGGAGGATTTTCCCTTTGTTGTTGTGAATGGCTACTCCATATCCTGCAGGTCCTGGATTTCCTTTAGAGGCCCCATCGAAATTTAATTTGTGGTATCCTGAGTGTGGAGCCTCCCAATGTGTGGGGCTGGGATTACGACTTAAAGAAGTGGAGGGACTGGTGGGAAGGGGAGGGAGATTGAGTTGCCAAGAATTAAGGATGAGACACTCATTCATTGGGCAATTTAAATCTTGTTCTATCCAAGGGTGCAAAAAGATTGTTTATTTTATATTGGAATGGATTGTAGTCCAAACTTCCTACCAATTCCTGAAAGATGATTTAAAAATTCATCGATTTCGTTCCTTCCAGATTTTACAAAGGATGAAGCCTGGTAAAAGTTTCCAAATTCTTTTAAGTATGGGGGATTGAAAAATAGATTTTCTCCAGCCTTCTATTATCTCCTGGATAAATGTACGGTTCTTGTCCATGGTTCTCATTAGGCTATCGTTGTGATCCCAGATGCACGAACTGTATGAGCATAGATTTAGGATATTGTTTTGAGTTTCCTCCTCTGTACCACATAACTAACACCACGAAGGACCGATGAAGCCCCTTTTCCTTAAGTTATCCGAGGTGAGAATGTTGTTGTGCACAATTAGCTAGAGGAAGGTACTAATTTTTGGCTAGGATTTTGCTTCCCAGATCTTTCCCCAGACCTCTTCTTTTGGAAAGGATCTATGGCCTGCTCTTAGGTGGTAAGATTCTTGAATATTGAAGGTACCTGTGGTGGTATGTCCCCATATGAGGATGTCATCCCCTTAAGATTTTTCATGAATTGAGGTGGTCCTGCAAAGGTTGTAGGTTTAATTCAAGGGGGATGTTCAAATCTTCATGGGAGTTTTTCCAAATGCGCCAGATTTTCCTTGTAGCTTCCAGATTCTAGAAATCTGACACTTTGAGGAGGCTTGCTTCTGTTGTGAAGGGGATGAAGGTGCTCAGAGTGGGTTATGTGTTCAGGGCTGGAAGTTGTTGCCAAGTGTCACTCCAGAAGAGAGGTGAAATCCCACTCTGCAGTTCCCAGAAAGAGTGATATGTTATGAGTCCCCTGTTGTTCTTGGCCGCATTCCAGATGAGCGAGCCAGGGCTTTGACCATTCCACCTGATGAGCTCCCTTTCCAAGATTGTTGGGGTGTATTTTTTCCTCCAAAGACACACCCAAAGGTCTTGAGGTATTTTTAACCATCTCCACCAAATTTTTTCACTGAGGAACTTGTTGAGAAGAGTTGGGTCTTTGAGGCCGAGGCCCCCTGCTTTCTTTACTTTGCAGACTTTTTGCCAGCTAACCAGAGTCATTTTGCATCCTTCTTTGGTACCCTGCCAAAGGAAGCTCCTTTGGATATTCCTTAAGGTGTTGAGGATGAAGTTTGGGGTAGTAAAAGTTGAGAAGGCATAAACTAGAAGGGATTGTAAGACATATTTGAGGAGGATGAGGTGACCAAGTAGATTGAGGGATCAGAAGGACCACAGGGAATTTTCTTTCAGAATCTGGACAGCAAGGAGTCCCAGGATGTATTTCTTAGCAGGTTATCAATAAGGGGGATGCCTAGGTAAATGGAGGGGAGGATGCTACGGGTAAACCCCAGTAACTATGTAAGATGGAATTGGATCTGGATAGGTGTGTTGAAGAAGACGATTTGAGACTTGGAAAGATTCACTTCCATGCCTGAAGCTTCGTAAAAAAGGTTGATGATAGATTTGATGCGTAGGGCTTCTCGAGTTGTGGGTACCCCCATTAGGAGTATGTCGTCCACAAATTGACTATGGGAGATGGGGGGAGAAATTCCATGAGGGGTGAGACCAGAGAGGGAGTGATCAGTAATGGCTGCTTTGATGGCTCGACTCAACCCTTCTACCATAATTATGAAAAGGAAGGATGAAAGCGCGTCCCCTTGCCTTATTCCTCTGGAGGGGGGGAAAGGTTTTGATGGAATTCCATTGATCAAGATGGAGAATAGGGATGATGAGGTGATGTTGACAATCCAAGAGACCCACGTGGGTTCAAAACCAAAGGCGAGGAGAGTTGAGTTTAAGTAATTCTAGCTTAATTTATCAAAGGCTTTAGAGAGATCCAATTTTAGAAGCATACCTTGAGACTTGGTCGAATGAAGCGAGTGGATTACTTCGTGAGCCAAGATAACACTGTCCAGAATTTTTCTACCCTCCACATAGCCTGATTGTTCCAGAGATATTATGAAAGGTAGTATTGGTTTAAGGCGTGTTGCAATGATCTTCGTTAAGATTTTGTAAATGACAATGCAGACAGCAATGGGACGAAAGTGCAAAGGGGAAATAGAGTTGTTCTCTTTGGGTATGAGAGTGAGAAAGGTTGCATTGAGGGCTTGGAGGACCTGCCCAGATCTTCTAGAATCCTCGATGATATCCCAAACATCTTTGCAGATGATGCTCCAGTAGTTGTGGAAGAAGTCGGAGGTAAACCCGTCCGGCCTAGGAGCCTTGCTCAATGGGGTGTCCCTAAGATATTGATCAACTTCCTCCTATGTGATCAGTCTCATAAGAACCTCGTTCTGCTCTTTAGTGACCTCTTTGGGGATATTCTTAAGGATGGAATCAATTGCACGTGAATGATCTATGGGGGGGTTCGTTAGAAGGTTTTTGTAGTAAGAGAGCATTTCCTTTTCTATATCAGCATGTTGTTGAATTTCCATTCCTTTTTTTGAGACCAAGTGAGTAATGCAATTTGTTTGGTGCCTCTGGACCATAGATCTATGAAAAAAATTGGTGTTTTTTTCCCCCTCTTTCAACAATTGGATGCAAGATTTTTTTCTCCAGAGTATTTCTTCTTGTGCCCGTCTTTCTGCCAACTGGTTGTTTAGTAGAGCCTCCTACTCCTTTAGGGGATCAGTGAGGCCTTGAGATCTGATTTGTTGTCGGAGGCTTTTCATTTGTTGATTGAGAATTTCCTGAGCGTGAAAGATGTTGCCGAAGGTGGACTTATTCCAAGATTTCAGATGTTGTTTGAGGTTTTTTAGCCTCTATTGAAATTTGTACATAGGGGTCCCTGTTGGGATGGTCGCTTCTTCCCACCAAAGATTGAGGTTAGCTTGGAATTTTGGGTGTTTCAACCAGAATTTTTCGAAGCGGAAAGGCTTTCTGCCTGGGGTGCCACTGATGTTAATTGATAAGAGAATCGTCCAGTGATCTAAACCCGGGGTGTCGATGACCGTGGCATTCCAAGACAAACCATCCAACGTGATGGCTTCTGAAATTAGAAAACGATCTAATATGTTGGAGACATGTTGAGCCCCCGAGCGTCTATTGGACCATGTGAAGGGTCTGTTGTTTGTTTCTACATCAATGAGATTCAAAAGGCCAATGATTTGGTTGAAATGCTCACTGTCATTTCCCAGCGTGTGTGTGCCCCCCTTTTTTTGCTCCAGACCTATTATCATATTGAGATCACCCCCTAGGATCCATCTTTGGGAGGCGATATGATTGGAAATCCATTCCAAATGTTGGAGGAAGGCTTCCTTATCTCCTGGTCTTGTGGGTCCATAGAAATTTGTGATGTAGCCGAGTTTGTTTGAACCAATAAGACGGAAGGAGGTTGTAATGGTCAAGTTGGAGGTGAAAAAAACGTTTAGCAAAACTGTGGTTGGATTCCAAAGAATTATCAGGCCACCCGCTCCCCCCTTAGCGTCGACTTCAACTGGATTGGCTTGCTTCCAACATTTTTTAAGAATAAGTGAAGCTTCCTTACCCAGACATTTTGTTTCCTACAGTAGAAGTATATATGGTTGTTCCTTCTTAATTCTTTATCGAAGCAAACCTTGTCTTATTTTTGCATTGAGGCCCCTTATATTCCAGGATAACATCTTCATGAGGACTGTGAGGGTTGGAGGGGAGGAAAACTGTCTGAGATCAAATGTATATGACTTGAGTTTACAAGGAAGTTACTAACATCTTGAATGAGTTGATGTTTTGGTTTTCTGCCTATTTTTTTCTCATCTTTTGTGGGTTTGCGTTGATCCTTCAAGGTACCCTTTTGTATTATGATATTCGTATTGGTGCGGGTTGATCCTCTTCCAGATGAGTTGAGAAAGACTTTGTGGACCTTATGCAACTGATCTAGTATTATGGTGTACAATTGTTTCTTTCGGTAAGCTTGCTCTGGATGTGCCATATCAATACCTGCTAGCTCCTAATCTTCCAAATCTATGTCTGGGTCCCCAATTTCTGGTCCGAGGTTTGCAGGAAGGGAAGCCTTTGAAGGTGGGATTTGGGAAGAAACTAGGGTTGAGGGGACGGGGTTTGTGGATCCTTGGCTGGTAGAAGTTGTTGTAGGAGTTTTCAAGGGTTTGGCGGAAGCGGAGAGAATATCTGATGGGGTTTGAAGGGCTTCAAAAGAGTTCTTGGTTGAGGGTCTTGGGGGGGTTCTTTTTTGGCCTGATGCCTGCGTCAACCCGTCACTTGGGTAAATTCATCCTTGGATTTGTCAGGATCTTCCGGATTGGTTTTGGTGGGGTAATTTAAAGAGAATTCATGGAAGAGGTGACCATGCTCGTGGCATTTTCGACAGGGAAATGGGATGTGCTCTTAGTCTAGGGTTTGGGACCATTTTTCATCTTGATAGTCTAGGGTGATGGCTTCGGGGATAGGTTTGGAGATATTCAAATAGACACAGATGCGGGCATAAGTAGTATACCTTCGTTGTCTTGTTGCCTCCGAGGCTTTGACATAGATGCCAATGGTGTTGTCAATTCCTACGAGAATCTCTTCCAGCCAAAATTCTCATGGGAGCAAACAGAGTCTCAACCTGATCAGGGTGTGTGTGAAATCTTCCTTTTTGGGGTTGAATCTTTCCATCCAGAAACAAAGGAAAAGACCTGTCGAATTGTAAAAGTACGAACCTCCTTTAAAGATTTTATTTATGTCCTACAGGTTGTGCAAGATGATATTGAAGAAGCCTTTTGATCCAAGTTGGAGGTCATAGTGGCCCTTGGGCTTCCACCAGTGCTGAATACATTTAACTAGGTCCTTTTCTGAAGGCCATAACCCCAAAAATTTCCCTATCAAGGCGAAATCCCTCATGTATTATTTCTGATCTTCTATTCTTGGAGAGTTGATGATATATTTCAGAGTGATCAAGGCCTTTGGGATACATTTTCCTGGTTCCCAAGTGCGAGCAGTTTTTGGGTGATTGGCTTCTGGGTCTATTTCCATCGGTTTCTCCTTCGGCATCTCTTCCTCCCAAATGATTTGTTGCATTCCAGCTGGAAGTTCGAAGGTTGGTTGTTTGAAGTGTGTGGAGTCATGCTCCTTGGCAGTGACGAAACTGTAGGAGGGGGCCAAAGGCCCCCCTCCCTCAGCCTCCATGGTCACAATAGCAAGAGACAGGGCGACATGCGTAGGGTTCGATGTTGAAAACCCAAGACCAACGTGAAGGCTTGTATTTTTAAAATTTAAAAGTAATGTTATCTAATTTTTATTTTTATTTTTAAGCTAATTTTTCTTTTAGATTTATTTATTATATATCTGAAAAAGTTAGGTGTTGTCTAAACATTCGACTTTTTAATTTTTTCATTGGAATCCAGTGAAACAGATCTTGGTGAAATCATCGTTTTATGTTGTTTAAATTGCATTTTTGAATGCATAAATGGACTCAACACCCTGTAAATTCCTTGCGGCACTCGAATTGTACAAACTCAATCACGCAAATCAAGAGTTCCAACCATTTTTAGCAGATTTCAGTAAAAATTCATCGAAAATTATGCTCACAAAAATTATGGGAGAATCTGCCAAACAAGAAACCAGATTCTTAACCCGATAAAATTTAACCAAGTTTTCAAGCGTATATCATTAGTTTTGGGATAGCACATTTCACTATCTATCCAAAACATTTTCATAAATAACTAGAGTACGTCGGTCTAAAGCTATTTCTGGAAACATAAAAAAAAAAACACGTGGAAACAACTGAAACAAACCAATCAACCCTATGCTACAACCTGGGGCTTAGATTTATGGATCTCGACCATAGGTTCTAAATCTAGTTCATCCACGTCCACCTTAATTGGGCAGTTTCTAAAGCTCGTCGGACTCGACATACCATCGCCCTCCTTATGTTGCTCATATTGATGATTGGCCGAAGAGACCTTGAAGCGAATGGCATACTGAGACTGGCATAAGAGTTTGAATTTACCTTCCAGAATGTGAATTGCATCCAGAAGGTCTCCCTGCTCTCTCCTCATCATGTGCAGAGCCTACCTAACCATTGCCTTGACGATCCAATAGATCTCAATAATTATAAAACAGTTAGGGGCCCCTTTTCTCAACTTCGGGTCATTCTAGGCCCAAGTTTGACCAACCCTGAATGAAGGCTATTTGGAAGAAGTGGAATTATGGGTTTAAAAATAAAAAATAATTTTTTGATACCCATTTGAAAGATGCAAATGGGTTTCCAAGTGCTTGTAACGTTGAGGCATTCTTTTTCCCATTTCGATCAAATTCATAACGTTTTAGGGTTGATTCTTGTTAACTCCAAATGAGGGTGATTTTTGAAAAGAAAGATTGTTCATTTCCAAATATGAAATCATATTTGGATCCCCATTTTAGAGTTGTACACGTATTCCCGATTGCGGGAGAAAACGTGTAGTTCTCTGGGCCCTTTTTCTCAACCTTGGGTCATTCTAGGCCCAAGTTTGACCAGCTTCGAATGAAGGCTATTTGGAAGAAGTGGAATTATGGGTTTAAAAATATAAAACAAAAATTTTGATACCCATTTTAGAGATATAGGTGGGTTCCCGACCTATCGCAAAGTTGAGGCATTCTTTGGCCCATTTTTATTAATTTCGTATCGTTTTAGGGTTGATTTTCGTTAACCCTGAATGAAGGTGATTTTTGAAAAGAAAAATTCTTTATTTTCAAATATAAAATCATATTTGGATATCCATTTGAGAGTTTTACACGTGGTCCTGATTGCGAGCGAAGACGTGTAGTTCTTGGGCCCCTTTTTCTCAACTTCGGGTCATTTTAGGCCCAAGTTTGACCAGCCTCGAATGAAAGCTATTTAGAAGAAGTGGAATTATGGGTTTAAAAATATAAAATAATTTTTTGATACTCATTTGAGAGATGCAAGTGGGTTCTTGAGCGCTCGCAATGTTGAGGAATTCTTTGGCCAATATTGATCAAATTATTATCGTTTTAGGGTTGATTTTAGTTAACCTCGAATGAAGGTGATTTTTGAAAATCAAAATTCTTCATTTGCAAATGTAAAATCATATTTGGATACACATTTGAGAGTTGTACATGTGGTCTCGATTGCAGGAAAATACGTGTAGTTATTTGACCCCTTTTTCTCAACTTCGGGTCATTCTAGGCCCAAGTTTGACCAGCCCCGAAACGGAGGCTATTTGGAAGAAGTGGAATGATGGATTTAAAAATATAAAATAATTTTTTGATACCCATTTGAGGGATATAGGTTCGTTCTTGAGCTCTCGCAACGTTGAGGGATTCTTTGGCAATTTAGAAAAAGTTGAATTATGAGTTTAAAAATACAAAATAATTTTTTGATACCCATTTGAGAGATGCAAGTGGGTTCCCGAGCGCTCGTAACGTTGAGGCATTCTTTGGCCCATTTCGATCAAATTCGTATCGTTTTAGGGTTGATTCTGGTTAACCCCGAATGAAGGTTATTTTTGAAAAGACAAAATCATCATTTGCAAAGATGAAATCATATTTGGATACACATTTGAGAGTTGTACACGTGGTCCCATTGCGGGAGAAGACATGTAGTTTTTGGGCCCCTTTTTCTCAACTTCAGTTCATTCTAGGCCCAAGTTTTCACCAGCCTCAAACGAACGCTATTTAGAAGAAGTGTAATTATGGGTTTAAGAATATAAATAATTTTTTGATACCCATTTGAGAGATATAGGTGGGTTCACGATCTCTCCTAACGTTGAGGCATTCTTTAGCCAATATCAATAAAATTTGTATCGTTTTAGGGTTGATTTTAGTTAACCTCGAATGAAGGTGATTTTTGAAAAGAAAAATTCTTCATTTGCAAATATGAAATCATATTTGGATTCACATTTGAGAGTTGTACACATGGTCTCGATTGCGGGAGAAGACCTGTAGTTCTTGGGCCCCTTTTTATCAACTTTGGGTCATTCTAGGCCCAAGTTTGACTAGCCTCGAACGAAGGCTATTTGGAAGAAGTGGAATTATGGGTTTAAAAATATAAAATAATTTTTTTATACCCATTTGAGATATATAGGTGGGTTCTCGAGCTCTCGCAACGTTGAGGCATTCTTTGGCTCATTTCAATCAAATTCGTATCGTTTTAGGGTTGATTTTGGTTAACCCTGGATGAAGGTGATTTTTAAAAAGACAAATTCTTCATTTCCAAAGATGAAATCATATTTGAATACCCATTTGAGATTTGTACACGTGGTCCCGATTGCGGGAGAAGACGTGTAGTTCTTGGGCCCCTTTTTCTCAACTTCAGGTCTTTCTAGGCCCAAGTTCGACGAGCCCCGAATGAAGGCTATTTAGAAAAAGTTGAATTATGGGTTTAAAAATATAAAATAATTTTTTGATACCCATTTGAGAGATGCAAGTGGGTTTTCGAGTGCTCGTAACATTGAGGCATTCTTTGGCCGTTTTTGATCAAATTTGTATCGTTTTAGGGTTGATTCTGGTTAACTCGGAATGAAGTTGATTTTTGAAAAGAAATATTCTTCATTTGCAAATATGAATTCATATTTGGATACCCATTTGAGAGTTGTACACGTGGTCTTTATTTCAAGCGAAGACGTGTACTTCTTGGATCCCTTTTTCTCAACTTTGAGTCATTCTAGGCCCAAGTTTGACCCGCCCCGAATGCAGGCCATTTCGAAGAAGTGGAATTATGGGTTTAAAAATACAAAATAAGTTTTTGATACCCGTTTGAGAGATGCAAGTGGGTTCCCAAGCGCTCGTAACATTGAGGCATTCTTTTGCCCATTTCGGTCAAATTCATATCGTTTTTGGGTTGATTCTGGTTAACCCCGAATGAAGGTGATTTTTGAAAAGACAAATTCTTCATCTAAAAATATAAAATCATATTTGGATACCCATTTGAGAGTTGTACACGTGGTCCCATTTGAGCGAGAAGACGTGTAGTTCTTGGGCCCCTTTTTCTCAACTTCAGGTCATTCTAGGCCAACGTTTGACTAGCCCCAAATGAAAACTATTTAGAAAAAGTGGAATTATGGGTTTAAAAATATAAAAAAATATTTTTATACCTATTTGAGAGATGCAAATAGGTTCCCGAGAGCTCGTAACATTGAGGCATTCTTTAGCCCATTTTGATCAAATTCGTATCGTTTTACGGTCGATTCTAGTTAACCCCGAATGGAGGTGATTTTTGAAAAGAAAAATTCTTCATTTGAAAATATGAAATCATATTTGGATATCCATTTGAGATTTGTACATGTGGTCCTAATTGCAAGCGAAGACATGTAGTTCTTGGGCCCCTTTTTATCAACTTTGGGTCATTTTAGGCCCGAGTTTGACCAGGCTCAAACATAGGCTATTTGGAATAAGTGGAATTATGAGTTTAAAAATACAAAATAATTTTTTGATACCCATTTGAGAGATATAGGTGGGTTTTTGAGCTCTCACAACGTTGAGGTTTTCTTTTGACCATTTCAATCAAATTCGTATCATTTTAGAGTTCATTCTGGTTAACCCCGAATGAAGGTGATTTTTGAAAAGAATTTTTTTTAATTTGCAAATAATGAATCATATTTGGATACCCATTTGAGAGTTGTACACGTGGTCTTGATTGCAAGCGAAGACGTGTAGTTCTTGGGCCACTTTTTCTCAACTTCGGGTCATTCTAGGCCCAAGTTTGATAGCCCCGAATAAAGGCAATTTAGAAAAAGTGGAATTATGGCTTAAAAAATATAAAATAATTTTTTGATACCCATTTGAGAGATGCAAGTAGGTTCCCAAGCGCTCGTAACGTTGAGGAATTTTTTCTCCCATTTCAATCAAATTCGTATCGAATTAGAGTTGATTCTTGTTATCCCCGAATGAAGGTGATTTTTGAAAAAAAATAATCTTCATTAACAAATATGAAATCATATATGCATACCCATTTGAGAGTTGTACACGTGGTCTTAATTTCAAGCGAAGATGTGTAGTTCTTGGGATCTTTTTTCTCAACTCGGGTCATTCTAGGCCCAAGTTTGACCAGCACCGAATGAAGGCTATTTAGAAGAAGTGGAATTATGGGTTTAAAAATTAAAAATTATTTTTTGATACCCATTTGAGAGATGCAAATGGGTTCCCGAGAACTCGTAACGTTGAGGCCTTATTTTGCCCATTTCGATCAAATTCGTATCGTTTTAGGGTTGATTATGGTTAACCCCGAATGAAGGTGATTTTTGAAAAAAAAAAAACTTAATTTGTAAATATGAAATCATATTTGGATACCCATTTGAGAGTTGTATACGTGGTCCTAATTGTGAGCAAAGACGTGTAGTTCTTGGTTCCCTTTTTCTCAACTTCGAGTCATTTTAGACCCAAGTTTGAATAGCCCCGAATGAAGGCTACTTAGAAGAAGTGGAATTATGGGTTTAAAAATATAAAATAATTTTTTGATACCCATTTGAGAGATGAAAGTGGCTTCTCGAGCGCTCATAACGTGTAGGCATTCTTTTTCCCATTTCGATCAAATTCGTATCATTTTAGGGTCAATTTTGGTGAACCTCGAATGAAGGTGATTTTTGAAAAACAAAATTCTTCATTTGAAAATATGAAATCTTATTTGGATACCCATTTGAGAGTTGTACACGTAGTCCTAATTGTGAGCGAAGACATGTAGTTCTTGGGTCACTTTTTATCAACTTTGGGTCAATCTAGGCCCAAGTTTGACCAGCCCTGAATGAAGGCTATTTAGACGAAGTGGAATTATGGGTTTAAAAATACAAAACAATGAAAGTGATTTTTGAAAATACAAATTGTTCATTTCCAAATATGAAATCATATTTGGATACCCTTTTGAGAGTTGTACACGTGGTCCCGATTGCGGGATAAAACGTGTAGTTCTTGGGCCCCTTTTTCTCAACTTCCTGTCATTCTAGACCTAAGTTTGACCAGCCTTGAACGAAGGCGATTTGGAAGAAGTGGAATTATGGGTTTAAAAATATAAACTAATGTTTTATTACCCATTTGAGAGATATAGATGGGTTCCCGAGCTATCGGAACGTTGAGGCATTCTTTGGCCCATTTCGATCAAATTTGTATCGTTTTAGTGTCGATTCCGGTTAAACCCAAATGAAGGTGATTTTTGAAAAGAAAAAATCTTCATTTGCAAATATGAAATCATATTTCGATACCCATTTGAGAGTTGTACACATGGTCCCAATTGCGTGCGAATACATGTAGTTGTTGGGCCCCTTTTTCTCAACTTCGGGTCATTCTAGGCCCAAGTTTGACCAGCCCCGAATGAAGGCTATTTAGAAAAAGTGGAATATGGGTTTAAAAATACAAAATAATTTTTTGATACCCATTTGAGAGATGCAACTAGGTTCCCGAGATCTCACAATGTTGAGGCATTCTTTTACCCATTTCGATCAAATTTGTATTGTTTTAGGGTTGATTCTGGTTAACCCCGAATGAAGGTGATTTTTGAAAAAAAAAATTCTTCATTTGCAAATATGAAATCATATTTGGATACTCATTTGAGAGTTGTACATGTGGTCCTCTAGTCCCAAGTTTGACCAACCTCAAATGAAGGCTATTTGGAAGAAGTTGAATCATGCGTTTAAAAATACAAAATAATTTTTTGATACCCATTTGAGAGATGAAAGTGGGTTCTCGAGCGCTTGTAACGTTGAGGCATTCTTTTTTCCATTTCGATCAAAGTCGTATCGATTTAGGTTTGATTATGGTTAACCCCGAATGAAGGTGAGTTTTGAAAAGACATATTCTTCATTTCCAAAGATGAAATCATATTTGGATACCAATTTGAGAGTTATACATGTGGTCCCGATTGTGGAAGAAGACATGTAGTTCTTGGGCCCCTTTTTATGAACTTTGAGTCATTCTAGGCCCAATTTTGACCAGCCTCAAACGAAGCCTATTTGGAAGAAGTGGAATTATGAGTTTAAAAATAGAAAATGCTTTTTTCATACCCATTTGAGATATGCAACTAGGTTCCCTAGCGCTCATAACATTAAGGAATTCTTTTGCCCATTTCGATCAAATTCGTATCATTTTAGGGTTGATTCTGGATAACCCCGAATGAAGGTGATTTTTGAAAAGCAAAAGTCTTCATTTGCAAATATGAAATCATATTTGGATACCCATTTGAGATTTTTACACGTGGTCTTGATTGCGAGCAAAAACGTGTAGTTATTGGGCCCCTTTTTCTCAACTTGGGTCATTCTAGGCCCAAGTTTGACCAGCCCGAACGAAGGCTATTTAGAAGAAGTGGAATTATGGGTTTAAAAATACGAAATAATTTTTTGATACCCATTTGAGAGATGCAAGTCGTTTCCCTAGCGCTCGTAGTGTTGAGGCATTCTTTTTCACATGTCAATCATATTCGTATTGTTTGGATACCTATTTGAGAGTTGTACTGGTCATCCCGATTACAGTAGAAAACATGTACTTCTTGGGCCCCTTTTTCTCAACTTGGGGTCATTTTAGGCCCAAGTTTGACCATCCTCTGAAGACTATTTGGAAGAAGTGAAATTATGGGTTTAAAAATACAAAATAATTTTTTAATACTCATTTGAGATATGGAAGTGGGTTGTGGAGCTCTGGAAACGTTGAGGCATTGTTTTTCCCATTTCGATCAAATTCGTATCGTTTTAGGGTTGATTGTGGTTAACTCTGAATGAAGGTGATTTTTGAAAAGAAAAATTCTTCATTTGAAAATATGAAATCATATTTGGATACCCATTTGAGAGTTGTACACGTGGTCTTGATTGTGAGCAAAGACATGTAGTTCTTGAGCCCCTTTTTCTCAACTTCGGGTCATTCTAGGCCCAAGTTTGACCAGCCCCGAATGAACGCTACTTAGAAAAAGTGGAATTATGGATTTAAAAATATAAAATATATTTTTGATACCTATTTGAGAGATGCAAGTGGGTTCCCGAATGCTCATAACGTTGAGGCATTCTTTAGCCTATTTCTATCAAATTCGTATTGTTTTAGGGTTGATTCTGGTTAACCTCGAATGGAGGTGATTTTTGAAAAGAAAAATTCTTCATTTGAAAATATGAAATCATATTTGGATACCCACTTGAGAGTTGTACACATGGTCCTAATTGCGAGCAAATATGTGTAGTTCTTGGGCCCCTTTTTCTCAACTTCGGGTGATTCCAGGCACAAGTTTGACCAGCCCCGAATGAAGGCTATTTGGAAGAAGTGGAATTATGGGTTTAAAAATATAAAATAATATTTTGATACCCATTTGAGAGATTCAAGTGGGTTCCCGAGAGCTCGTAGCATTGAGGCATTCTTTTTTCCATTTCGATCAAATTCATATTGTTTTAGGTTTGATTCTGGTAACCCCAAATGAAGGTGATTTTTGAAAAGAAAAATTCTTCATTTGAAAACATGAAATTGTATTTGGATACCCATTTGAGAGTTGTACACATGGTCCTAATTGTAAGCGAAGACGTGTAGTTATTGGGCCCCGTTTTCTCAACTTCAGGTCATTCTAGGTCCAAGTTTGACCAGCATTGAATGAAGGCTATTTAGAAGAAGTGGCATTACGGGTTTAAAAATATAAAATAATTTTTTGATACCCATTTGAGAGGTGCAAGTGGTTTCCCAAGTGCTCGTAACATTGAGGCATTCTTTGGCCCATTTCGATCAAATTCTTATTGTTTTAGGGTTGATTTTGGTTAACCCCAAATGAGGGTGATTTTTGAAAAGACAAATTCTTCATTTGCAAAGATGAAATCATTTTTGGATACCCATTTGAGAGTTGTACAAGTATTCCTGATTGTTGGAGAAGACGTGTAGTTCTTAGGCTCCTTTTTCTCAACTTCAGCTCATTTTAGGCCCAAGTTTGACCAGCCTCAAATGATCCGAAAATATATTTTAATGACTGTGGCTGAGTTTTTAATTGCATGTGATTATTAACCATTTAAGAAGCTAATGAAAGAGGATGAATATGAGAGAATATATCACAGCCATAATACAAAATATAGATTTGAACTGAAGCAATAAGAACAACAAACCATAACAAGAGAAGTGATAATGGAGTTCGACACAAAATTGCCTATGTCTCTGGGCCTTCGTCTTAGTGGGGGAGGCTTCTTTATTTCTATTCAAAACTCAAAAAATACATCACAGCAGTTCCATTAGGCTACAATACTGATCTTTTCATGTTCTTCTAGATCTCTAGAACCCAACAGAAGAAACAACACTCAAAACGGATGACAGGAGCTCCTAGAAATGGCCCGCAAGCGTCTGCTCCTCAACAACTTCCCAGCATAAAAATGGCTTTTGCTTGGCTTCCCTTCAGCATAACTCTGATATGACCATCCTTCATGGACTCAAACAGGCCTGGGTTTTATGGATCTGAATTTGGTTATCCATCCCCAACTTCCTCCCAAAATCTGGGCTAAAAAATAGTCCAATATCCCCCAAAATGGGCCAAATCCTCCATTAATAGGCCTAAATATCAATAAAATCTACTAAAAATTGGATAAAAACCCACTTTATGTTTAAATTTAGGCTTTATCCCCCTTGACTAGTGTGCACCCCCTTATTATGGTCATATGCTGCTTGTTTATAGAACCGTGTCCCTTCCCATGCATCGAGCCCGTGGTTATAGCTCCGGGTTACATGGAGGAAGGTGCCATAAAATGTGCGTTGGTGGTTTAGTTATGCGCCCGCGCCCTTTTGGTAGTCACTTTACATGATAGAACCATAGGCTGGGGCTTATCTCCAGCTCCCTCCGCACTAAACCTATGTATACCATAAAACATATATATTATAATGTTTGTTTGTTTACACAAGCAATAACATGGCGCATTGGTTGTTGGACATTTCCCAAAGCTTGGCGCTTACAAAGAGGTTATGGGTTCGAATCCCATGGCTCCAAAACTTTTGAAACCTACCACTTCCACTCATGACTGGGTGCCACGTGGCTGCCCATGCCTGGGCCAAGTGGCACCACCACATTTGCCAGAAAATTGACAAGTGTCACTCTGCCATTGGTCCAAGTGTGTATCATCTGCCCAGTCACCTGTCGCCTTTGGTGCCACATGTCACTTCTGTCACTCCCGCGTGTCACCTCCAGAGAGTGTCATGTCACCTTTTGACTGTTGAACTTTTTTTTTACTTTTTCGTTGTTTGGGAAAACAGTCAGAGTGCGATAACTCTCGCATACGGTGCCTGTTTTAGAAAGTTAATATATGGCCGGAATCAGCGTGATAAGTCGGTCGCAATGGAATTGGTTTCATCCAATTTTGAGAACTTTCATTTTTGATCCTTTTTGAGCCTTGTCAGGCTCCTCGATCCAATTCTGGATCATCGAATGAAGGCTATTTGGAAGAAGTGGAATTATGGGTTTAAAAATATAATATAATTTTTTGATACACATTTGAGAGATATAGGTGGGTTCTCGAGCTCTCACAACATTGCGGCATTCTTTGGCCCATTTCAATCAAATTCATATCGTTTTAGGGTTGATTATGGTTAACCCCGAATGAAGGTGATTTTTGAAAAACAAAATTCTTCATTTGCAAATAAGAAATCATATTTGGATACCCATTTGAGAGTTGTAAACATGGTCTTGATTGCGAGTGGTAGTTCTTGGGCCCCTTTTTTCTCAAATTCGGGTCATTCTAGGCCCAAGTTTGACCAACCCTGAATGAAGGCTATTTGGAAGAAGTTGAATTATGGTTTTAAAAATACAAAACAATTTTTCATATACCCATTTGAGAGATGCAAGTGGGTTCCCAAGCTCTCACAACGTTGAAGCATTCTTTTGCCCATTTCGACCAAAATCGTATTGTTTTAGGGTTGATTATGTTTAACTCTGAATGAAGGTGATTTTTGAAAAAACAAATTCTTCATTTGAAAATATGAAATCATATTTGGATGCCCATTTGAGAGTTGTACACGTGGTCTTGATTGTGAGCGAAGACGTGTAGTTCTTGGGTCCTTTTTTCTCAACTTCGGGTCATTCTAGGCCCAAGTTTGACCAGCCCCGAATGAAGGCTATTTAGAAGAAGTGGTATTATAGGTTTAAAAATAGAAAACAAGTTTTTAATACCCATTTCTGATATGCAAGTGGGTTTGTGAGCACTCGTAACGTTGAGGAATTCTTTTGCCCATTTCGTTCAAATTCGTATCGTTTTAGGGTTGATTTTGGCTAACCTCGAATGAACGTGATTTTTGAAAAGAAAAATTCTTCATTTGCAAATATGAAATCATATTTGGATACCCATTTGAGAGTTGTACACGTGGTCTTCATTGCGAGCGAAGATGTGTAGTTATTGGGCCACTTTTTCTTAACTTCGGGTCATTCTAGGCCCAAGTTTGACCAGCCTGAATCAAGGCTATTTGGAAGAAGTGGAATTATGGGTTTAAAAATACAAAATAATTTTTTGATACCCATTTGAGAGATCCAAGTGGTTTCCCGAGTGCTCATAACGTTGAGGCATTTTGTTTCACATTTCGAACAAATTCGTATTGTTTTAGGGTTGATTCTGTCGAATGAACGTGATTTTTGAAAAGACAAATTCTTCATTTCCAAAGATGAAATCATATTTGGATACATATTTGAGAGTTGTACAGGTGGTCATGATTACAGGAGAAAACATGTACTTCTTGGGCCCCTTTTTCTCAACTTCGGATCATTCCAGGCCCAAGTTTGACCAGCCTCGAATGAAGACTATTTGGAAGAAGTGGAATTATGGGTTTAAAAATACAAAATAATTTTTTAATACCCATTTGAGAGATGGAAGTGGGTTGTGGAGCTCTGGCAATGTTGAGGCATTGTTTTTCCCATTTCGATCAAATTTGTATCGTTTTAGGGTTGATTCTGTTTAACTCTGAATGAAGGTGATTTTTGAAAAAACAAAACTCTTCATTTGAAAATATGAAATCATATTTGGATACCCATTCAAGATTTGTACACGTGGTCTTGATTGTGAGCGAAGACGTGTAGTTCTTGGGCCCCTTTTTCTGAACTTCGGGTCATTCTAGGCCCAAGTTTGACCAGCCTCGAATGAAGGCTATTTAGAAAAAGTGGAATTATGGGTTTAAAAATATAAAACAATTTTTTGTTACCCATTTGAGAGATGAAAGTGGGTTTCTAAGCTCTCGCAACATTGAAGCAATCTTTTGCCCATTTCGATCAAATTCGTATCATTTTAGGGTTGATTATGTTTAACTCCGAATGAAGATTATTTTTGAAAACAAAAATTATTCATTTGCAAATATGAAATCATATTTGGATACCCATTTGAGAGTTGTACACATGGTCTTGATTGTTAGCGAAGACTTGTAGCTCTTGGGTCCCTTTTTCTCAACTTCGAGATATTCTAGGCCCAAGTTTGACCAGCCCCGAATGAAGGCTATTTAGAAAAAGTGGAATTATGGGTTTAAAAATATAAAATAATTTTTTGATACCCATTTGAGAGATGAAAGTTGGTTCCCGAGCGCTCGTAATGTTGAGGCATTCTTTGGCCCATTTCGATCAAATTTGTATCATTTTAGGGTCGATTCTGGTTAACCCCGAATGGAGGTGATTTTTGAAAAGCAAAATTCTTCATTTGCAAATATGAAATCATATTTGGATACCCATTTGAGAGTATTACATGTGGTCCTAATTGCGAGCGAAGACGTGTAGTTCTTGTGCCCCATTTTCTCAACGTCAGGTCATTTTAGGCCCAAGTTTGGCCAGGCTCGAACGAAGACTATTTGGCAGAATTGAAATTATGGGTTTAAAAATACAAAATAATTTTTTGATACCCATTTGAGATATGGAAGTGGTTTCCGAGCTCTCACAACGTTGAGGCATTCTTTTTCCCATTTCGATCAAATTCGTATCATTTTGGGGTCAATTCTAGTTAACTTTGAATAAAGGTGACTTTTGAAAAGAAAAATTCTTCATTTGAAAACATGAAATCATATTTGGATACCCATTTGAGAGTTGTACATGTGGTCCCGATTGTGGGAGAAGACGTGTAGTTCTTGGGGGCCTTTTTCTCAACTTCGGGTCATTCTAGACCCAAGTTTGATGAGCCTCGAATGAAGGCTATTTGGAAGAAGTCAAATTATGGGTTTAAAAATGCAAAATAATTTTTTGATACCCATTTGAGAGAAGCAAATGGGTTGTTGAGCTCTCGCAACGTTGACTCGCAGGAATGATTTTAGGGCCTAAATTCCGCTCATGGGATAATTTTCCATGGTTTTTCCAAAAACGAGATTCACTATTTTAAAAATGATTCACCCAAATTCTATAGGATAAAATTATTTTACCTTAAAAATAGCCAAAATTTTATAAAACTATATAAAATACTTAGAAATTTGAATATTTTTTCAAAAATATTGTCAAACATTTATAGTTTTCATATGAAGGATTAGTAAGATTCGCCAAGGTTTCTGAACACTTGTAACGTTGAGGCATTCTTTTGTCCATTTCGATCAAATTCGTATCGTTTTAGGGTTGATTCTGGTAAACCCTGAATGAAGGTGATTTTTGAAAAGAAATTTTTTTCATTTGCAAATATGAATTCATATTTGGATACCCATTTGAGAGTTGTACATGTGGTCCTAATTGCGAGTGAATATGTGTAGTTCTTGGGCCCATTTTTTTCAACTTCGGGTCATTCTAGGCCCAAGTTAGACCAGCCTCAAACAAAAGTTATTTGGAAGAAGTGGAATTATGAGTTTAAAAATACAAAATAATTTTTTCATACCCATTTGAGAGATGCAAGTGGGTTCCCAAGCGCTCGTAACGTTGAGTAATTCTTTTTCCCATTTCGATCAAATTCGTATCGTTTTAGTGTTGATTCTGGTTAGCCCGAATGAAGGTGATTTTTGAAAAACAAAATTCTTCATTTGCAAATATGAAATCATATTTGGATACCCATTTGAGAGTTGTACATGTGGTCTTGAATGTGAGCGAAGACATGTAGTTCTTGGGCCCCTTTTTCTCAACTTCAGGTCATTCTAAGCCCAAGTTTGACCAGCCCCGAATGAAAGCTATTTGTAAGAAAAGGAATTATGGGTTTAAAAATACAAAATAATTTTTTGATACCCATTTGAGAGATGCAAGTGGTTTTCCGAGCACTCGTAACGTTGAGGCATTATTTTTCCCATTTCGACCAAATTCGTATTGTTTTAGGGTTGATTCTGGTTAACCCCGAATGAAGGTGATTTTTGAAAACACAAATTTTTCATTTCCAAAGATGAAATCATATTTGGATACCCATTTGAGAGTTGTACACATGGTCCCGATTGCGGGAGAAAACATGAAGTTCTTGGGCCCCTTTTTCTCAACTTCGGGTCATTCTAGGCCCAAGTTTGACCAGCCTCAAACAAAGGCTATTTGGAAGAAAGGGAATAATGAATTTAAAAATACAAAATTATATTTTCATACCCATTTGAGAGATGCAAGTGCGTCCCCGAGCGCTCGTAGCATTGAGGAATTCTTTTGCCCATTTCGATCAAATTCATATCGTTTTAGGGTTGATTCTAGTTAACCTCGAATGAAGGTGATGTTTGAAAAGAAAAATTATTCAGTTGCAAATATGAAATCATTTTTGGACACCCATTTGAGAGTTGAACACCTGGTCTTGATTGCAAGCGAAGACGTGTAGTTCTTGGGCCCCTTTTTTCTCAAATTCTGGTCATTTTAGGCTCAAGTTTGACCAGCCCCGAATGAAGGCTATTTAGAAAAAGTGGAATTATGGGTTTAAAAATACAAAATAATTTTTTGATACCAATTTAAGAGAGGCAAGTGGGTTCCCGAGCACTCGTAAAGTTGAGGCATTCTTTTGCCCATTTCGATCAAATTCGTATCGTTTTAGGGTTGATTATGTTTAATTCCGAATGAAGTTGTTTTTTGAAAAGAAAAATTCTTAATTTTCAAATATGAAATCATATTTGGATGCCCATTTGAGATTTTTACACATGTTCCCAATTGTGAGAGAATATGTGTAGTTCTTGGGCCTCTTTTTCTCAACTTCGGGTCATTTTAGGCCCAAGTTTGACCATCCCGAATAAAAGCTATTTAGAAGAAGTGGAATTATGGGTTTAAAAATATAAAATAATTTTTTATACCGATTTGAGAGATGCAAGTCAATTATCGATCGCTCGTAACGTTGAGGCATTATTTCGCCCATTTCGATCAAATTCATATCGTTTTAGGGTTGATTTTGGTTAACCCCGAATGAAGGTTATTTTTAAAAAGACAAATTCTTCATTTCTAAAGATAAAATCATATTTGGATACCCATTTGAAAGTTGTACACGTGGCCCCGATTGCAGGAGAAGACGTGTAGTTATCGGGGCCCTTTTTCTCAACTTCGGGTCATTCTAGGCCCAAGTTTGACCAGCTCCGAATGAAGGCTATTTGCAAGAAGTGGAATTATGTATTTAAAAATACAAAACAATTTTTTGATACCCATTTGAGAGATGAAAGTGGGTTCCCGAGCACTCGTATTATTGAGGCATTCTTTTGCCCATTTCGATCAAATTCGTATCGTTTTAGGGTCAATTCTGGTTAACCCCGAATGAAGTTGATTTTTGAAAAGTAAAATTCTTCATTTGCAAATATAAAATCTTATTTGGATACCCATTTGAGAATTGTACATGTGGTCCTAATTGTGAGCGAAGACGTGTATTTCTTGGGTCCCTTTTTCTCAACTTCGGGTCATTCCAGGCCCAAGTTTGACCAGCCTCGAACGAAGTCTATTTGGAAGAAGTGGAATTTTGAGTTTAAAAATACAAAATATTTTTTTGATACCCATTTGAGAGATACAAGTGGGTTTCCGAGCGCTCGTAACGTTGAGGCATTTGTTGGCACATTTTGTTCAAATTCATATCATTTTAGTGTCGATTCTAGTTAACCCCGAATGAAGGTGATTTTTGAAAAGAAAAATTCTTCATTTGTAAATATGAAATCATAGTTCGATACCCATTTGAGAGTTGTACACGTGGTCCTAATTGCGAGTGAAAATGTGTAGTTCTTGGGACTCTTGTTCTCAATTGTGGGTCATTCTAGGCCCAAGTTTGACCAGCCCCAAATGAAGGCTATTTAGAAAAAGTGGAATATGGGTTTAAAAGAAATAAAAAAAAAATGATACCCATTTGAGAGATGCAAGTGGGTTCCCGAGAGCTCGTAACGTTGAGGCATTCTTTGGCCCATTTCGATCAAATTGATATTGTTTTAGGGTTGATTCTGGTTAACTCCGAATGAAGGTGATTTTTGAAATGACAAATTCTTCATCTCCAAATATGAAATCATATTTGGATACCCATTTGAGAATTGTACAAGTGGTCGCGATTGCGAGAGAAGACGTGTATTTATTGGGCCCCTTTTTCTTAATTTTGGGTCATTCTAGACCCAAGTTTGACCAGCCTCAAATGAAGGCTATTTGGAAGAAGTGGAATTATGGGTTTAAAAATACAAAATAATTTTTTGATACCCATTTGAGAGATGCTAGTGGGTTCCCGAGCTCTCACAACGTTGAGGCATTCTTTTGCCCATTTCGATCAAATTCATATCGTTTTAGGGTTGATTTTGGTTAACCCCGAATGAAGGTTATTTTTGAAAAGAAAAATTCTTCATTTGCAAATATTTTTTTTTTTAAATAAAAGAAGGACCTTAGATTAAATCACGAGTATACAACTTTGCTTCATTTGACAACCACCTATTCCGCCACATAAAGGAAACTAGAACAAGTGGCTGCAAGTGATGATATGTCTATCATGGTTGAAATGTAGTTTACAAAAATTGTGCAAAGAGTTGAAGGTTACAATAGGAACCCTGTTCCATCTAACTAGCCTACGGTTGGCTTCATTCAGTGCCGCCATAACTAAGATAATTATTTGGATAACTATTTGAGAGTTGTACACATGGTCCTAATTGTGAGCGAAGACGTGGAGTTCTTGGGCCCCTTTTTCTCAACTTTCGGTCATTCTAGGCCCAAGTTTAACCATCCCCAAATGAAGACTATTTGGAAGAAGTGGAATTATGGTATTAAAAATACAAAATATTTTTTTGATACCCATTTGAGAGATGCAAGTGGTTCCCGAGCACTCATAACGTTGAGGCATTCTTTTGTCCATTTTCATCAAATTCGTATCATTTTAGGATCGATTATGGTCAACCCCGAATGAAGGTTATTTTTGAAAAGAAAAATTCTTCATTTGCAAATATGAAACCATATTTCAATACCCATTTGAGATTTGTACCCGTGGTCCTAATTGCAAGTGAAGATGTGTAGTTCTTGGGCCCTTTTTTGCCAACTTCGGGTCATTATAGGCCCAAGTTTGACTAGCCCCGAATGAAGGCTATTTAGAAAAAGTTAAATTATGGATTTAAAAATTCAAAATAATTTTTTGATACCGATTTGAGAGATACAAGTGGGTTCCTAAGCGCTCGTAATGTTGAGGCATTCTTTTGCCCATTTCGATCAAATTCGTATTGTTTTAGGGTGGGTTCGGGTTAACCCCAAATGAAGGTGATTTTTGAAAAGACAAATTTTTCATCTGCAAAGATGAAATCATATTTAGATACCCATTTGAGAGTTGTACACATGGTCCCGATATCGGGGGAACACGTGTAGTTCTTGGGCCCATTTTTCTCAACTTTGGGTCATTCTAGGCCCAAGTTTGACCAGCCTCGAACGAAGGCTATTTGGAAGAAGTGGAATTATGGGTTTAAAAATACAAAATAATTTTTTGATACCCATTTGAGAGATGCAAGTGGGTTCCTAAGCTATCGCAACGTTGAGGCATTCTTTGACCCATTTCGATCAAATTTGTATTGTTTTAGAGTTGATTATGGTTAACCCCGAATGAAGGTGATTTTTGAAAAGAAAAATTATTCATTTGCAAATATGAAATCATATTTGGATACCCATTTGAGAGTTGTACACGTGGTCTTGATTGCGAGCGAAGACGTGTAGTTCTTGGTCCCTTTTTCTCAAATTCGAGTCATTCTACGCACAAGTTTAACCAACCCCGAATGAAGGCTATTTGGAAGAAGTGTAATTATGGTTTTAAAAATACAAAACATATTTTTGATACCCATTTGAGAGGTTGATGTGGGTTCTCGAGCATTCGTAACGTTGAGACATTCTTTTTCCCATTTCGATCAAATTTGTCTCATTTTAGGGTTGATTATGGTTAACCCCAAATGAAGGTGATTTTTGAAAAGACAAATTCTTCATTTCCAAAGTTGAAATCATATTTGGATACCCATTTGAGAGTTGTACACATGGTCCCGATTGCGGTAGAAGACATGTAGTTCTTGGGCCCATTTTTCTCAACTTCAGGTCATTCTAGGCCCAAGTTTGACCAGCCTCGAATGAAGGCTATTTGGAAGAAGTGAAATTATGAGCTTAAAAATAAAAAGTAATTTTTTCATACCCATTTGAAAGATCCAAGTGGGTTCCCGAGTGCTTGCAATGTTGAGGCACTCTTTGGCCCATTTTGATCAAATTCGTATCGTTTTAGGGTTGATTTTGGTTAATCTCGAATGAAGGTGATTTTTGAAAAGAAAAATTCTTCATTTGCAAATATGAAATCATATTTGGATATGCATTTGAGAGTTGTACACGTGGTCTTGATTGCGAATGAAGACATGTAGTTCTTGGGCCACTTTTTCTCAAATTTTGGTCATTCTAAACCCAAGTTGACCAACCTCAAACGAAGGCTATTTGGAAGTGGAATTATGGGTTAAAAAATACAAAATAATTTTTTAATACCCATTTGAGAGATGCAAGTGGGTTCCCAAACGCTCGTAACATTAAGGCATTTTTGGCCCATTTCGATCAAATTCGTATCGTTTTGGGGTTGATTCTGGTTAACCCCGAATGAAGGTGATTTTTGAAAAGCAAATTCTTTATTTGCAGATATGAAATCATACTTCGATACCCATTTGACAGTTTTACACGTGGTGTTGATTGCGAGCGAAGACGTGTAGTTCTTGGTTCCCTTTTTCTTGACTTCGGGTCATTTTAGGCCCAAGTTTGACCAGCCCCGAATGAAGTTTGTTTGGAAGAAGTGGAATTATGGGTTTATAAACACAAAATATTTTTTTGATACCCATTTAAGAGATGCAAGTGGGTTCCCGAGTGCTCATAATGTTGAGGGATTCTTTTTCCCATTTCGATCAAATTCGTATCGTTTTAGGGTCGATTATGGTTAACCCCGAATGAAGGTGATTTTTGAAAAGAAAAATTCTTTATTAGAAAATATGAAATCATATTTGGATACCCTTTTGAGAGTTGTACACGTAGTCTTGATTGCGAGCGAATACGTGTAGTTCTTGGGCCCCTTTTTTTCAACTTTGGGTCATTCTAGGTCCAAGTTTTCCCTTTCCCCCCCCCCTCCACCTCCCCCTCCGGTGGCCTCCATCGACACTATTGGATAGGATAATGGTGCATTATACAGAGGGTTCTGGAACACTAAAAGTGAATCTTTAGCTTCTTCAAAAGATGAGAAAACTGAAGAAGGGTGAAAATGGATGCGAGGACTTGGTTCCTCGGACTTGCAAGAGATGTAATCAGGGGAACCCACGAGTGTAGAATATGAGTCTATGGTGTACTCCTTGAGACTCGGTGAGGTCAGGAAATCTAATAGAAGAGTCTGCGGGATATCGATCGTTGTTAAATTTACTGAGGGATTTTCACCTTTATGTACGCCGGAAGTTGTCAAATGAACTTCATTTTTAATTTTGGGGAGAGATAAAGTTGGTTGAGGGTTTTAGGGGGGGGATTCGTGCGAAGTTAGAGGTTCAAAAGGAATCCTAGATTTGGTTTGTGTGTTCCTAAGCTAGTAGACCGCAGTGGTTGGCTTAAGGGAACCTCTTGTTTTCAGTATTTTTTCGGGATCAGAAACGGGCGTGGTCTGTTTACCATCTGGATTTTGTCTAGTGTTCCTTCGACCGGATGCCAGCTTACTTAAACGTGGAGTCGCCAAGTGAATGATAAAAATATCCTTTAGAAGGTGTTCACTCTTTGTTCACTATCAAAGGGTAGAAACTTGCAAAAATGTTGTTCTCCCAGGGAAAAGGTTTCGTAACTTCGTTCCTCGGCAACGGTGCCAGAAAGATCTTGTTCCAAAGTCTGTACTTAAGGCTGAAACGTACAGGGTCTAGGCATACGAAAGTGAGTAAAAGATAAAAAAGGGAAAAAATCAACCCTCAGGAAAAGGGAAGTTAAGGCTGATTTCTGAGTTGTCTATGTCTTGCTTCCAAACGTTCCTGGATGTTAATATCTCGTTCAATTGCAGCCCATGAACGTTCAAGTTCGACTCAGGTGATGGTGGTTTTAAGTATGGTGTCGAATAGGTTCAAAGCAATGCTAGTTTGATCTGATAGGTCGGGTTCAATGTTGGGCTGTCTTGCAAAGGGTACAGTCATGGAGGAACAAAAAATGAAAAGAAAGTTTGAGGTTTAAAATGCCACTTCAATTTTTTCTTTAACCGTATAAAAGAGAACTTTCGAAATCTGATGTTAAAGATAGAACACAAACCAAAGGCCTTCTCCCATAACTGAGTTAACTTTTTAAAGAATCATGTATGAAATGTGAGAAAACATTAAGCAGTCGACATTGTGAGGCTCCTATCAAGGGAGAATCTCGCCCTGTAAACAGAAGAAGAAAAAGGTAATAAGTAATCTGATGAAGCATAAAATATAGAGATCTAAAAATTTCACAGGTCTTGTACCTGCTGATATCTAATACAGAGGAAAAACTGCAAGCGATTAGACAACTAAAAGTTGGTCACCACAATAGACGTTGCACTAAATTGTAGCTAAGCATTCATCAGAAATATATATGTGAAATGAAACCTAATATAAGATAACAGAGAAAACAAAACTCATAACTCAGTCTTCGAAATCAGGAATCTTCGGATTGCTTTGTATTAATTTTCAAAAGGGAGAAAGTCTCTATTACAATCAGCCAAGAAAGGTCCAACCCTTATTCTCACTTCAAAATGCATATTTATACAAACTTCTAAAAGCTAGAATCTCATTCGTTCCAGAAGTTTTCGGTTACAAAATGGGAAATTTATGTGTTTCACCTCTTTGTCTTTGTCCTCCTTCCTGCGGGCAGAGCACCTTCCTTTCTTTACTCTTTGGGATCTAAAAATAGAACAGGCAGACATCTGTCATCATTTGACACTAGAATCTTGCCCTTTCACCTGCTCGGTGCAAGTGATGCACCTCTCCACCAACTGGGCTACTAACCCGGAAGGCTCTGCTTGGTCGCTCGCTTCAAGAGTGTAAAAATTCTTCGCCAGCTGTGGTAAACTCTTTCCCACTTGTCGATCCTCTGTGATGATGGAGCATAATTGTAAACTTGGTTGTACTAGCCATTTGTCCATTTGGTTCATATCAACCTGGCTGATCTGGGATATCTCCACTTGCTGCTCCTCCATGTTTTCTTTGATGTCCAACAGATGTTTAGCTATGTTGATTTTTCCCAGTGTCCCAGCACTGCTCTCCTTATCAAGATCTAGCAAACCTTTACTTATTAAAGAGAATGTTTCCTCACAAAAATCCTTTACTTTGTTAGCTCTCCCCCTGCTTTCTTATATGTTCTTCTCCCATACCTTCAGCAGGATATTACCTCTCGTTTGTTCCGCGATGGATAATTTTGAGGTGTTGACTGTCTCTATCTTTGTTGTAGCTATAAAAACGTCCTGGAAATCAACCTGTGTTGCCCCAGCTTCTCTTTCTCTCGAAGAAATGTTCTCTAATATTTTCTCTATCATCCAGAAATGGTTTTGAATGGTTCTCACCTTTGCCAGCAAGTTTTGTTGAGCCGTAAGTAACTTTTGTCAGATTTTGGCAGCCTGTGATCTGAACATTTTTATGTCTACAACCTGTTTCTCGGTCACCTCCAATTTCGACATCAACTCTATAATATGTTGTCCCTACTGGCTTACCTGTGTTTGGCTATTTTGTGCCGACTGGCACACCTGATCGAGGTCGGACCTAAGCTTCTCAATTTCATGCAGGTCAGATTTTCGGGCTTCCTCAAGGCTCCTGCTCACCTCATCCCTAACATTCGCTTCGACAATAGCTACCTTAGCTTCCAATTTACTGATCAGGAGGTTCTTTCATTTCAAATGGGTCGTCAAAGTCCCAACTGAGTACTAATTGGTTGTAGCATAAGCCCCTAGCGTCTCGGTTATCTCCTCTGCAAATTTTTCCTCTTTCGCGGCCTTCACATCTGTCATGATTTTAAATTTTTTAGCTACTACACCCTCTTTTTGATAAAATCCTTGCCTTACCATAGACTTTCTTTTCTTGTCAAAGAAAAAATCATTGCGAGGCATCTCCTCTACAGAAATAGGCGTCATTTCTTCATTGAAAATCCATCCCTCGTCAAGATTCCCCTTTGTGAACTGCAAGGGTGTCAAATAGCAATCGGACTGTCGATTTGCTTGGATGTTTGTTTCGGGGTGACTTCTGTAACCGGATCGTTTGGCACGAGCGAAAGTGAGTCACCCGATCCCTGCGAAGGTATCTCCGCTTGGCCTTGGGCCTGCTTGCCAGGCACGCCCTTTTCAGGGTTTCCTTCCTGCTTCTAGGGGACTTTGGCTCCTAGCTCTGAGGTTCCAACCTCCTTGGTTTTCCCTTGGTCCTTCTCCCTGCTAGCACTCAAGTCCTTTGCACCTTTGGCTCCCGTCTACTTTGTAACTGGAAGCTCTGGGGCTTCACCCTGTAAAATCTGGGGGAGACAACTCTGTCGATGTTCCCAAAATTTCAAAAATTTGACCATGTCTCTAGGTGGCAAGGCTTGAATCCAACTTAGGACATCGCGTCCCAGAATATTTCATCATGGGGGGAATCCTTGTGTTCATACCTCTTCAGGCCACAACTTGCCAGGTGATTGCTCAAAACCTTACTAGGGTCATGCTTCTTAAACTCAATGTCTATCAGCTTCATTTCTTCCAAAGCCTCAGCCTCGGCTTTGGTGTGGCCAAAATATAACAAGGAATATGCACCGATATGAATAGGGAAGGGAAGACATACCTTTTTTTATACTCCTTTGAGCTCCTTGCTTATCCCACTGAGAACAGACTATCTAGCGATCTCACGTCACAATAGCTTATCTAGCAGGAATAGCGGGAGGGCATATGGAGGGACAGAGGTGCCGAAAACCCTGAATATGAAAATTTTTCCTCTAGATACCAATCTTCCACGCTTCTTAGGCTGTTCACAACGCTATCTAATATCCTGGGAGGCGGTTGGCCAAAAATGGCGACATGCAGTGGCACCATTAACCAGTTGAAGATCTCGTAGATGAATTATTTGGCCTTATCCTCCCAAGGCTTCAAGTGGTATACATGGATGGGCTTTGTACTAGATGGAGTCCAGCTCCATCTCATTAGAGGGAAAGGTGTCATGAAATAAATGGTGTCCATGATGTAGGTGGACATGAAAAACGAAGTTGCTTTCCCACTCACCTTATGCGCTCGATATTCAGTAATTCGACTAGTTAAATTGTCCGACAATAGTTTGGCCCAGTCGAAAGAAAGACCTTCAGCGAATGTATGAATCAGAGGCACCCACTGGAGAAAACAATGTGTGGTGTCCTCCCTCCCATACAACCTATAGGCCATCATTGTTAAATACATGAATGGTGGCTCTAAGGAGGAGACTGAATAAGTTCCATTAGAATCTGCCCTAAATTTTGTGGGGTGTGAAACCCAATCCCTCATCAGATCGTACAAGTTTCTGCCATATTTCTCGCATTCCATCTCCTTGAAACCTTCCAGAAATTCGGCATTGTGCGCGAAGTTTGGTGTGGGTGATAGTTGATACATTGCCTACAAATGTTCTGGTCTAAAAGTCCCAACCATCACCTTCTGCTCGTTGATGACAGTTCTGGTCGGGATATCCATTTGGTCTAGCGCCCATCTGATCATATCATAATAGGAGAGGAGCCGTGGTCTTGCCACTATTTTGTGCATTTGTGCCTGATTGACTATTTTATATCTGGTGGCCAAATCATCCTTCTCATTATCGTTGGAATCATCTGAACAATTCACCGATTCGGACTAAAGAATGTCAGAGATGTATGTCCAGGTCAAGTAGCATCGGAGCCCTGACCTGAGCTTTCGGCAGCCGTCTTGAACGCCTTTCGTGGAGCCATGAAAGAGAATTTTGTGCACAGATCACCTGTAGTAAGAATCATAAATACAGACAAAAATTACCCTGATGAAAAAAGGCTCTGCGTGCAAAATAGAAATAAAATTAAAATAATGAAACAAACCCCTTATCTTAGTCATTTAAAACCGTGGTGTCCTTGCGAACCAAACGGTCAAAACACTTAAAGAAATATTTAGTAGTAAAAGAGAGATCCTACTATCTGTCACCTCATCGTAGTCCAAATAAATGCCACAATTGTTTGACGATTCATAGCACGAATCAGCGCAAAAAACATTTAAAATTACTCCGCGGACGATGCGTATAAAATTTTTCATTGATGCATCGATTAATCCTTCTTAGCCCCTTTAATTAAGTTTGTTTTAGTCTTTAATTTCCCCTTTTCGACGTTTTCCGTATCGAGAGAAATCACTCCTACCCTTTGAGCCCCCAAAACACGAAATCGCGATGATGCGATTTAGTTTAAAATACGTGATCTGACTTAAGCTCTTAAATAACCCATGCTTAATTAATAAAAATCGTGACTTCGCGACTCGAGGATACAAAGGTATAGCTTTTTAGGAGAGCGATCGTCGAGTCGCGAAACCCTGATAGTGCTTAACTAGGGTTTAAAGTGACTTACCCTTGACACCAACCTGGGTGAACTTTTTAACACCGTTTCATGACTTCACATATCAGAGTTTGAAAACCTTGCAACTTGTAACTTCCGAAGCACAATAGTGCGAGGTAATAAAATTGATAGACTTGCTTAATGGTTAAGCGATGGTGACTTAGGACTATAACGGCCATCGCCACTTCACATGTCGGGGTAAACTTTGGATTTCAAGAATTACATTTCAACACTTGTAAAAGGAAGCTCCAATAGGCGACAACCAAGAAAATGATATCCAAGGTAGGCCATTGGTACTTGGATGAGTGATCTAGAATCGGATCCAGAAGCCTGACAGGGCTTAAAAATGCTCAAAAATTAAAGTGCTCAGAATTTGACGAAACCAGCACCATTACGTTCATCTCGTCTTCCTGATTCCGGCCATATATTTACTTCATCAAACGGGCTCTTTATGCGAAAGATATCGCGTTCTGTCTGAAAACCCAAACAGGCAAAAAAAGGGGATGATTGTACAGTCCGTATAGTGCCACGTGGCATGCTGACTGTACAGGTCGTACGATCGTACAAATGAAATGGAAACTCCTAAAGGTGACACGTGGCAGGTGATGTGGTGTACGGAAGACAACTGGACCAGTCAGAGGGTGACACGTGTCACCACTGTAAGGGTGACATGTGGCATGGGCTGACGTGGCATGGATGAGGTCAACAAGCTGACAGGGTAGTGACTGGATAGGTACGGTGACAGGTGGTAGACATGTGGGAGAGTAGGCGATTGACACTTGGTAGATTTTGGTTGGTTGTTGATGTGCCACGTGGCCCAGTCATGGGTTTCCATGTGGCATCCTGTGGTTGGCTGGTGGTTTATGCAAAATATTATGGTTTCCACCGGGGTTGAAACCTCGACCTCTCCTCCGGGAAAAGGACTGGAAGGACTGGGCTAACCGCCCGCCCCATGGGTATTGCTTATTGTAGCAAAGAATTTATTTAAGTTTGAATTAAAACATGGTCGGAGGCGGAAAGGGCTAGGGTCGTGGATATATTACACCACCATACACCCGGGAGCGCGGGGTTTAAACTATGTGGAAGTCGGATAGGGCCTAGCCCTTGGACCTCACGTTGGTATGTAACCACCGCCATATGACCCAGGACATCGATCAAAACAGGGCGCGGACGTTATGGGGCTAGCCCGAGATCATATGCTGATGCCACGGGACCGGGAGTTAGAGCGCATGGGAAGGGCCAACGCATAGCCCGAGGGGATAGAGCTCAGCCACATGGCCCCATATGACCCTGCCAAGGGGGTGCGTGCACGAAATAAGGGGCTTATCCTCTATTTTTAAACTAAAGTGGGTTTTATGCTAAAGTTTGGGATTTTCAATTGATATTTTGCCTGTAACTAATAGATTTTATCCATTTTGGGGAGATATTGGGCATTTTTGGAGCCCACATTTTCGGAGGAAGTTGGGGATGGATAACCAACTTCAGATATATATAAACCATGGATTTTTGAGGCCATGGAAGGATATTCAGAGCAGATTTATGCTGAAGGGAAGCCAATCCAAAGCCATTTTTATGCAGGGAAGCTATTGAGGAGCAGACGCTTGCGGGCCATTTCTGGGAGCTCCGGACGTCCGTTTTGTGTGCCATTTTCTTTGCAGGGTTCTAGAGATCTGGAAGAACATGACCAGATCAGTCTTGTAGCCAATTGGCACTGTTTTGATGTACTTTTGAGCTTTTTAACAGAAATAAAGAAGCCTCCCCCACAGAGACAAAGGCCCGGAGACATAGGCAATGTTGTGCCGAACTCCGTTATCAATTCTCGTGTTATGGTTTGTTGTCTATTATTTCATTTCAGATTTGCATATGTGTATATGGCTGTCATAATTCCTCTTATTTCCTCATTCTTTCATTAAGCTTCTCAATTGGATAATTAACGCATGAAAAATTAAAACTCAACCATAGTCATTAAAAGATCCTACGTATCAAGTGGTATCAGAGCTAGTTGACGTTTGGATTTGAGTTTTGCATGTTAACCAGGGAAAAGCTATAGCGTGGTGAAGGCGAGCTTGTTTCAAAGAATCCATTAATTGGATTGAGAAAGAGAGCTTCTCATAGCGAGAAGATGGCATCGGAAGAAGGGATTTCTCAAGATGAGAAAGTGTTCCGGAAAACATTCCTTGCTATGTTGGAGATGGTGAAAGTTTTGTATGAGGATTACCTGGAATGAAAAAGACCAGTTTTGGGTGAATCTTCAAAGGGAAAAAGTGAAGAGGAAGAGGACCATCCTCAGATTCCTCCTTCACCTCCATCAACACCTCCTTCTTCTCCTTCTTCTTAAAGTTCAAGTTCTAAATCTAATGGAAAGAAAAATGTTCATAAGAATAAGAATGAAATGCCATTGTTAAAACTTGATGTAAAAATTTGAGTTGCCCATATATGATGGTGAAGTAAATGCATAAAAACTTGACAATTGGATCAGGCATATGGAGGTATACTGCAGTGTGCAACAGATCAAAGATGAGGCCACACAAATCAAGTTGGCATCTTTGAGACTTGCAGGTACAACTCTCATCTGGTGGAAAAGCAAGCTGCAAAAGGGAACGCAACATGTGGGTAATGTATTTCCATCATGGAAGAGTTTCATTTCTGCACTTAGGAAACAATTCTATGCTTTGGGTTATAAAGAAAAAGCATTAATTGAATGACAATCTTTAAAACTAAGAAAAGGACAAACAGTGAAAGAATACACCGATGGATTTCGAAAAATGGCATTAATGTTAGATATCCCTTTGCAAACACAAGAAACTCTTATGAAGTATATAGGAGGTTTACCTGCGCATATTAGAAACATTGTTTTCATGTTTGGACCCACTAACCTTGATGAGGTTTCTGTTCAAGCTACATATATTGAAGCAGGGAAAGCAGGTGTGTCAGGGGAATCATCGTCTTCAAGGAAAGAGGACAAGAGGAAAAGGCATGGAAAGAATGCAAATGCAGTGATGAGGAAGGAAGGAAAGTCCTCTTGCAAGAATTGCAAGAAAGAGGGACATGATGAGGACAAATGTTGGCAGTTGCATCCCGAGAAGAGGCCAAAGTGGTTCAAAGAAAATAAGGGAATGCAGACAATGGAAACGACAACAAAACCCACAGACTTGGGATCGGATTCAGGTGATGAGTCAAAGATCTCATTGGTTGGTATGATAGGTAAATTT
>ML783655.1:166893-207154 GCA_009831015.1 Picea engelmannii
TCTTTTTGATGTTGTCATTAGTAATTTTTTCTACATGGATGATAGTGGCTTCAGTAAGATGTAACAGGGTTCAAATGGCTAACAATATACTGTCAGTTGTCATAATTGTGTTACAGTTGATCTTGATGAGACAGGTACACAAGACAGAGTTCAGAGATAGAGGACAAGTTGGGTGGCCTATCCCAAGCTTGTTGACTGGTCAGTAACCTTTTGGGGACCAAAAGGTCTTTTAGTGGGGAAGTGTGATCCAGAATCGGATCTAGAAGCCTGACAGGGCTTAAAAATGCTCAAAAATGAAAGTGCTCAGAATCCAACGAAACCAGTGCCATTGCGTTTGTCTTGTCTTCCTAATTCTGGCCATATATTTACTTCATCAAACAGGCTCCGTATGCGAAAGATATCGCGTTTTGTCCGAAAACCCAAACAAACAAAAAAAGGGGATGATTGTACAGTCCGTACAATGCCACATGGCATGCTGACTGTACAGGTTGTACGGTTGTATAGATGATGTGGCAACTCCTGGAGGTGACAAGTGGCAGGTGATGTGGTGTACGATAGACAACTGGACCAGTCAGAGGGTGACACATGTCAGCACTGTAAGGGTGACACGTGTCACCACTGTAAGGGTGACACGTGGCACAGGATTACATGGCAGGGATGACGTCAACAGGCTGACAGGGCAGTGGTTGGACAGGTACAGTGACAAGTCGCAGACACGTGGATGAGTCAGTGATTGACACTTGGAAGATTTTGGTTGGTTGTTTATGTGCCACATGGCCCATTCATGGGCTGCCACATGGCACCCTGTCGTTGGCTAGTGGTTTATGCAAAATATTATGGTTTCCACCGGGGTCAAACCCCCGACCTCTCCTTCGGGCAAAGGACTGGCAGGACCGGGCTAACCAATCGCCCCACAGGTATTTCTTATTATATAAGTGGCAAAGAATTTATTTAAGTTTGAATTAAAACATGGTCGGAGGCGGAAAGGGATGGAGCCTAGCCCCAGCCCGTGGATATATTACACCCCCATACACCCGAGAGCGCGGGGTTTAAACTATGAATAATTTGTATAAGGCCTAACCCTTGGACCTCGTGCCAGTATGTAACCACCACCATATGACCCGGGACTTCGATCAAAATAGGGCACGGGGGTTATGGGGCTAGCCTGAGATCATATGTCGATGCCACGGGACCGGGAGTTAGAGCGTGTGGGAAGGGCCAGCGCATAGCCCGAGGGGCTAGCGCTCGGCCACATGGCCCCATATGACCTTGCCAAGGGGGCGCACGCATGGAATAAGGGGCTTATTCTCTATTTTTAAACTAAAGTGAGTTTTATGCTAAAGTTTGGGATTTTCAATTGATATTTTTCCTGTAACTAATAGATTTTATCCATTTTTGGGAGATATTGAGCATTTTTGGAGCCCAAATTTTGGGAGGAAGTTGGGGATGGATAACCAACTTCAGATCTATATAAACTAGGGCTGTTTGAGGCCATGGAAGGATAGACAGAGCAAAGTTATGATGAAGGGAAGCCAAGCCAAAGCCATTTTTATGCGGGGAAGTTATTGAGGAGCAGACGCTTGCGAGCCATTTCTGGGAGATCTGGACGTTTGTTTTGTGTGTCATTTTCTTTGTAGGGTTCTAGAGATCTGGACTAACATGAACAGATCAGTATTGTAGACAATTGGCACTACTGTGATGTACTTTTGAGCTTTTGAACAGAAATAAAGAAGCCTCCCCCACAGAGACAAAGGCTCGGAGACGTAGGCAATGTTGTGTCGAACTCCGTTATCAATTATCATGTTATGGTTTGTTGTCTATTATTTCATTTCAGATCTGCATATGTGTATATGGCTGTCATAATTCCTCTTCTTTCCTCATTCTTTCATTAATCTTCTCAATTGGATAATTAACGCATGCAAAATTAAAACTCAACCATAGTCATTAAAAGATCCTACGGATCAATGAGTGTGCCACCTATATTAGGGTTTTCGGGGCCACCAGAGCACCACATCTCCTACCAGCTCATGTCCCAGATCATCTTTTCATAGGATAAATTTGTTATCATACCATCTTGTAGGGCTATAATGCCACATTGGTCAAAGATAAGAAGCGGGCCTTCATACCCTACGGTTTCCATGTGGGGTTCTATTTGGTAAAGGATATTTCTCAAGCCAAACAAGAAGGACTGAGCCAACTTGAATTTTGGTTCCCTACAGGTTGATTCCAAAAGTGTGATCCTAAAGGCCTAGTCCTCCAACAAGCATCGCAAGTTTCATCCTGCTGGCCATATGCTCATGATAAATTTGAGGACGAATACTTCACAGAGAATGCCCAGGACTGGGATGAGGTGGTGCAGAGGATGGCTAACCCAAACATGGCCAATTTTAAGGCCATGATTATGGATGAGCAGGTGGAAACAATAGAACAGTCAGCTCAAGAGGCCCTCAGAGCCAGGGAATAAATCAGAGTGGTAGAGACAATAGAGGTGCAGGGAAGGGGATCGTTCTTGACTCCAGAAGTATAAGCAAGGGTTATGCGCTTAATGGAAGAAGAAAAGAGAGTAATTGAACAACTGCAGAACTATCTGGACCTTGTAGAGATGACAAGGATTCCTACCGACAACCCAATCGAAAGTCGGGGAAGTCCAAATAACCCTAAGCCAATACAAATTGAAGAGATCACTGGGTTAGTTAACCCTGAATTTTCAACGCCACAGGTCGGATCACCAGGGGACGTTTCGGCTCAGCCTGAGAGAGTGAGGACATCAAGGAGAGAAAGTACACAAAACCTCTTACACAAATTAATAAATATCTATGATGATGAGGAGAGTTCAAAGGTTTCCTTGGTGACCCTGGTACCGATTACAGAGGAAAAGGAACCCAAGAAGGTATCTTCCCTAGCTCTCGATGCTCCAATTCAAAGCCTTCCACAAAGCAACCAAGAGGTTGAAAGTTTCTTAGGCACTGAGCTACTCGATACATCGGGGACCCAAGTGGACAGCCCGAAGCATGAGCTAGGATCAGGTGAACAAGAAGGAGGAATTCCCTGATTCATCAATTTTGGCTAGTACTTTACCTCCCGATCACAAACAACCAGAGGTAAAACTTTTGGGACACACAGAAGAGGTTCACAAACCCAGTCTTGAACAGATATACACCATCAGGAGCCTGTGAAACATGCTTACTTGGGAAGAGCAGCAAATCGTCGAACCCATGGATGAGGTCGTCTATATACAATCCATCAACTATGATCGAAAGAGGAAATGAACAGAACCACCAAGAAGAGGAGGCTTACTCTGGACAACTCCATCCTCATCACCACAGAGGAGAAATTGATTAGCACAAAGCATGCCAAGACGTCTGAGCTTATCGGTGCAGGGATGGTAATCACAAATTCCACCCTAGATAAAGCAAGGAAAGATGAAGAGGAGATGGTCATTGCACTGGAGGTGGAGCATCTACGCCATTTGGTGAAATATTATCAGGACTTCACACAAGCCACGGTGTTCTTGAGAAGCAAATTCCAAGATGCCTACAGTAAATTCACGAATGAGCGGCACCTTTTCAGTGCAGGGATAGTCGATTTCAAAGAGGACACCCTTATGGCGCTCGCAACGTGCAAGGATATGGAAAAATGGTATGAGAAAGCACACCAAGCGATGAAAATGATCGATTACATCTGCGCAGTTCAACAAAGTTGAAACGCTGAAGAGAACGGAATTCGGGTACTAAGGGATAGCAGCATCAACCACATAAAGAAGTCGATTGAATACTGGATAAAAATGGCCCAAGAACCTTATCATGAAATCCAAGAGAAATGGGTTGATTGTGAAAGGAGTTGGACCAAGATCAATCAAGTGATGAGAGACATCGGCCTCCCAGAATTCGTCACACCCGAGGAATTTGTTGACTTGCATGACATAGTCAAACTACATGTCGAACAAGACTCATCATGAGCTGCGGAGATAGAAAAGGTGGCGAACATGGTGCCGGATCAAGTACAGTAGTTCATGGAGCGCCCGATCAAGGCTCAGATAGTGTTACAGCAGTTAAGTGCTAAAGTAGTCAAGTATCAAGCACGGGCAGTGGAGATAAATGAGATCCTTTCGACCCCGATGGACCAACACAGATTCCCATATTCCAACACATGCAAGGAACTTTTCGTCAAATGGTCATAGTACGAGAAGAGTCATCCACTCAAGTGAAACCAATTGATGACTCTTAGAAGATTGAGAGATGAATGTGCCATGTGGTGATGTTTTGTTTTACTTATCTTGCACTTTTGATAGTTATTTTTAGTTAATAATTTGTTATAAATAAGAGGATCGACCTATTAGAAAAGGTCGATGGTTTTGGCAAAGACCCTCATTCTTCGGATTGGTAAATAAATATTTTGGAGCTACCTTAATTGAGAAGTCTTGTTTAGGGCCAGAGACAAGTTTTTTTTTTCATCAAAAGCATGTGTGATTGGATCTAAAGAAGAATTATTTCTGACTTTATCTCATGAATGGATGTTTTAACGATGAAGATCCTCTGAATATGTTGATAATTTATCTTATTCAATATTTTTATAGTTCTTGTCTCTAATGATGGAAATTAAATTATTATATTAATGTGTGATTAATGATTAGAGCTAAGGAAACTGTTTTTCTTTCCTTCGTTCATTTCATATATTTTTTTCTTTCGATAAGTGTATCTCAGTCAATAATTGTAATAAAATCAAGTTAATGTATTAATAGTAGGCTTGTCATAGGTGTGAAAATATTTGTCTGTATTCTTGAGCACAAGGGCTATCCCGAGCTCAACCTTCTCCAGTAGGTAACTTGTCCCCCTTTTACCAGTTGGTTTTTACTAGCATCTATCTTGTATCAGTCCCACCTATATGATAAAATACAAAAAAGAGAAAGCTCAAACTGAAGGAGGAGATTTCATAAGAAAACATTGTGTCAATCACTGTGTAAATCCCATCGATTAATTGGTCGGATTGCAAGATATGGAGAACCATTCCACTATCAAAATTTGCAGAGTCTAATTGGTCCTCGGTGTCGGGTTTGGCTCGTTTTGTTGAGTTAAATGGATTTACGACCCCTCAACAGAATTGGCGCTAGAAGGAGGGCCTAAAGAATGAATGGCTGACAATATTTTTAACATAATATTTCACACGGCCTGTAGATTCAAAAAAAACCACATGCATGACTAGTCATTCTCAAGACATCCCACACACACTGAGTACTCCTGAAACAAGTAACTCATCCCAGCAAGAGGAAGAAAATGTATTCCCTAATATACCTTATGCTCTTCCCCACGAGGAGTTGAACCAGTTCAGAAGAATCACAAGAGCTTATGCCTGACAAATAGGAGAACTACCCTTAGCTTTGTTACTTCCTTGTAGAAAACAAGTAAGGAGACTAGTGGTCGACACCCCCAACCAGGTTTTTGTTCACACAGTAGAAGACCTGATAGATTTTTCCCTCACCGAAATTGAACATCCTCTTAATCTAATCCCTGAAACACCAGTCGGTAACTGCTCCGAGCCCGACGATTTTTCTGATGAGGAAGGGTTTAACTCAGAATGCTCAATTTCGCAGTCGAACGACATGGAAGATAACAATGAGCATAATGAATAAACGGGAAACCCACCTCAAAATAATCAACCTTGGTTGGCCAGAGATGCTCTGCCCATCCCCAGGAAAATACATAACCTTCCCCGACATCCAGAAAAGTTACTCCCTAAATTTGACCATGAAACCTCAGGATTGCTTGAAGACCATATCAAAAAATTCATACTAGCTATCAGACTTATGAATGTCCAACATGAAGAAGTAGTATGAAGGATTTTCCCCTATACTTTTGATAATTCAACCTCCATGTGGTATTTTAACTTACATGTATGGCCCATAACTAGTTAGACGAAGTTTCAAAAGGATTTTCTAGATAAATTTGCAGAAGAAACCACTATTGGAGCCTTGATAGCTGAGTTGTTCGTTGCCACCATGAGTTCAAAGGATAAGGTTAAATACTTCAATCAATGATTCACCACTATCCTAAACAAATTTCAACCTGAAGCTAAACCCACTCATGAGTTGCAAATCGAAGTATACGCTAATGCTCTCCCGGCTTCCATTTCCATGTTTGTGAAAAGGAATGCCAAAACAACCTTAGCTGAGAATTTTGAGGAAGCTAAAACAATAGAATTCCAAATGAAGGGATGTAAAGAAGGCCAGGTCTCATTGGTCAAGAAGGAAGTTCAACCTCCACCCAGGAGAGGACTCTTGTTAACTATACCCCCAGGGAAACAAACAGAACAAGGTCCCAAAAAGTGAAGTGGAGACATAAAAGACATACAATGCATGGTAAAGAAGCTGTGAAACGAAATCATAGACATGAAAATAAGTGAAAGGGAAGGAAACCAAGGCCAGAGGCCCTATAAACCCTTTTTTTAAATAAATTCATTGTTCAAAGCAATTGAACCTCCCCCAACCAACTTAAACATCGATCTGGGAAATGTAGCATTCGACTCTTTCTATACCTATCACCAAGAGAAACATTATGAAAGAGAATGCCCACAATGGGTGCATGCCATGAACTTGATGGTCAATCAGTTTCTAGATGAGGTTTCCCTTACTGAACAATCAAGCGGCTCAACTATGAATATTTTTTATCAGGAAGAAGTTGATCCACAAGAAGAAACAACCATGATGATATGGGACCCTGACCTACCGATTCCTTCTGATGACCCATTTGAGGTTCAAGAACCACCTGTAGAGGTCTTGGTTGTGCAAACATGAAGTAGGGGTCAACCTGTCTCAAACGACCTTACTACTACCCAAACCTCAGGAGGAAATCCAACGTTCGATCACCCTAAAGCACCTTTTGTCTCCTAAAGAAATCCTATAAATATCCATACTCGAGAATCTCCCAAGCTAGACTACAACATAGTAGAAGATTTGAAAAAATTGAAGGCAAATATATCGGTTATGGATGTGTAGAATACCTCAGTAAAAGGACTTTCTATTACAAGAACTAAGGTCAGTAGAAAATCCTACAACAATCATTAACCAAGGAGAAAATCCATCCCTCTAGGATCTAAGAAATAAACCAAATGTGAATGCTTTCTCTGAAGATAAGAAGGGAAATCCTTTTGTCTCACCGTTCCTCTTGACATTTGAAGTCTTCAACAGAAACCTCCACAATTGTTTGGTTGAATTAGGGGCATCCTCTAATGTTATTCCATTGTCTATATGCAATAAACTAAATGCAGTCCCTCTCAAAAGTGATAAACATGTGATACAACTAGACAGAACCCAGGTGAAAGTTATGGGAGAGCTCAAAGATGTCATGATCAGGATGGCGACTCAACCAAAAAAATTTCAAGTAATTGACATCATTGTAGTAGATATCCCAGAAGCTTATGGATTGTTGCTTAGTCGATATTGGTTCAAGAAGTTAAACAAATACTTTAGTATAGACTGAGCTCACCTCTAGTTTCCATTAAAGGGACACACAATGTGATCAGGATCGATTAGGAAAGATATATGAAACATATTGTCTCCAACCTAGAAACGCTCAATGACCCCTCTTTGGTAGATTTCCCCGTACTAGGAAATTATTCATGTAACTCTGATTTTAAGAATGTCTCCCCCCTCTCATCTGATTTCCCTCTTACTCAAAACTCCAAAATGACTTTTCAAGAAAATTCGTCGATGGCGACGGAGGAAACCCTCTTCTATCAGGAAACTGTGTTGAGAACCATGGAACAGATAGAAGGAAAGGGGGAAAGTAGGAAAAAACAAATTGATGTTTTTATCTCACAAATATGGACCCTATACTTTGATGGATCCAAATCGCAATAAGGGTCAGGGGCAGTGTGTAGTCTCATCGATCCCAAAGGCAAACAAAATTTTGTGTCCTGCAGACTAGAATTTGAGTGCACAAACAACATCATCGATCATGAAGCTCCAGTGCAAGGGATAAATAAATCCATAGACTTAAACATTAAAGAACTAAAGGTCTTTGGAGATTCTGAAATCATTGTATACAATTAAGGAACACTATACATTGCAACTCTCCCCGCCTGAGGAACTACCAATAGGAAGTACACAGACTAATAGAACATTTTGAAGCCTTCAACATTACAGTAATCCCCAGAGCAAAGAACACTCTTGTTGATTCCCTGGTCATTTTTGCCTCAAGGTTATCCCCTTTAAAAGGCTATGAAGCCTCCCGATTCACTGTGGAGCTACTCTACAAACCGTCGATGCCCAACAATATTTCCAATTGGAAAGTCTTTGAAGGAGATGAACAGATCATAAACTTTTTAACCAATCGGGATAATTTTAAATAGTTGGCTATTGGCGATGAATTATTTCAGGATCAATTGGTAGAACCCGACCCCCATATACAAAAACCTGAAATAGATCAATCGACTTACAAGCCAAGGTATCACAATATACCGAAAGGGGTATCCAATTTAGAAAACCTTTTTGACTTAAGGGAAATAATCAAAGGGTCAACGAACACAAAGACAGGGAAGTTCATGTCCCATGTACAAAACTATAAATCTAGGAACCCCGGAAAACCCCAAGAATATAAATCTCAACAAGATAGTATCTAAAGAGGAAAGGAAGTCCTATCTCAAACTTTTCAGACAATATCAAGATGTATTTGCATGGTCCTACCGAGATCTAAAAACTTATGATACCCATATCATTCAACACACAATCATGTTAAAGCCCGAAGTGAAGCCCTTCAAACAGAAGCTTTGGAAGTACCACCAATCCCTGGAGCCTCTCATGTGTCAGGAGTTAAAAAAACTTCTAGATGCTAAGATTATCTTCCAGGTTAGACACTCTGCATGGGTAGCAAATTTGGTTCTTGTGATGAAAAAGTCTTGGGTGATCCATTTGTGTGTAGATTTTAGAAACCTCAACAGAGCATCAGAAAAGGACAACTACCCAGTCCCACTGATGGAGAAACTCTTGCAGACCGTGTATGGTTCTGATATTTTCTCCCTGTTGGACGATTTTTCAGGTTACAACCAAGTTCTAGTTTCAGAGGAAGACCGTTTGAAAAATACCTTCCGAACCAAGTGGGGAACCTTTGCCTAAAAATGCATTCCCTTTTGGTTAATAAATGCAGGGGCAACCTTCCAAAGGGCCATGGACATAGAGTTTTGGGGAATAATCAACAAATGTGTAGTAGTTTACTTGGACGATGTGACAGTGTACTCAAAGAATAGAGAAGATCGCATCCGACACTTAACCCATATTTTCGAAAGGTGTAGGAAATATGGTATATATTTAAACCCTAAGAAAACTATCTTTGGTGTCGAGGAAGGTAAACTACTAGGTCATATTATATCTCAAGTAGGAATTCGCATAGACCCAGAACGAATTGGGGCTATAGCTTGGCTTCCATTACCCCACAACAAAAAGTCTATGCAATCCTTCTTTGGGAAAATCAATTTTGTGAGAAAGTTCACCCCTGATTTCGTTGAAACTATCAAACCCCTACAAAAAATGATCCACAAAGATGTTGAATTTAAGTGGGATGATGAACGAAAAAGTGCTTTCAACAATATTAAGGCTACAATAGCTCAAGTTCTAGTGTTGTGGAATCTCGACTTTAGAAAATATTTCTTCCTCTACACTTTTTCCTGCGACCAATCGTTAGTTGAAGTATTGACTCAGAAGGATGATGAAAACAATGAGGCCCTGGTCTCATTTATGAGCACTAATATCCAAGGGGCCGAACTAAACTACCCTTCTATAGACAAGCAGGCTTATGCAGTATACAAGGCAGTGAAACACTTCAAATATTACATCCTAAAGAACCATACCAAAGTCATTGTTCCTCATCACGTAGTCTAATCCCTATTCACTCAACAGGAGATGGGGGAAAGAAGAGGAAACTAGATGGAAATAGTCCAAGAATTTGATCTAGATATAAAACCTGCTAAACTGGTTAAGGGACAAGGATTATGTAAACTATAAGTTGAATCCCAGGACCAATTAAATGAAGACCTCGGATGGGAGAATCAATTGGCATTATGGTGTGGTTAAGCTTCATACGTCTCCCCAGGGAAAGAATCTTGGTATGAGAAACTAACTTATCTTCTGCATCATGGGACTTGCCTAGAAAACCTAAACCCTATGGAAAGGATAGCTCTCAGGTTAAAATCAACACAATATTGTCTCATAAATTAGGTTCTCTTTTGTGTTAATTATGATGGGTTACTTTTAATATGTCTCGAACGTGAAGATGCAGACAAGGCTCTGAAAGAGCTCCATGATGGACCTGCAGTTCAACACTTCGCAGGGAATACCACTGCCCACAAAATACTGAGAGCCATCTATTATTGGCCTACTCTGTTCAGGGATTCTCACACATACGCTGGGAACTGTAAAACTTGTCAAATGAGTGTGGGGAGGGAAAAGAGAGCAGTTGTCCCACTCCAACCTATGGTTGTATCCAGGACATTCGAGCAATGGGGGTTAAATATCATAGGAGAAATTACACTGAGTTCTTCAAAATAGCATAGATACATACTGACTGCCACAGACTATTTCACAAAATGGGCAGAGGCCATCCCTCTGACTCATGTAAATTAAAAGATTGTGATCCAATTCATAGAACAACAAATGATCACAAGGTTCGGTATGCCTTATGTCCTTGTTTTTTATAATGTCACTTACTTTTATTCCACCCTATTAATATAGTTTTCTTTAGACAAAAGAATCATAATCAGATACTGTGCAAACTACTATCCATGGGGGAACGGTGTGGAAGAATCAACCAATAAGAACCTAGTGAGGATATTAAAGAAAATAGTTGCAAACAACCAGAGGAATTGGCACAGTTCACTTCATAACGCCCTATGAGTTGATAGAGTAACACCCAAGGAAGTTATAGGTAATTCCCCATATTTTCTATTATACAAACAGGAATCCATTCTCCTGAATGGGCTATATCTTCCATCTCTTCAGCTTGCTCAGGATTCTAGAGGACAACCTTCATCAGTTATACAACAAAGGATTTATACCCTCCTCGTGTTGGGAGAAGAAAGGAAGAAAGAAAAATCAAAGTTCATAGCTCATCAATAGATAGTTAAAAGGTGGTTTGATAAGCATAAGGCCAAAGAGAAGAATTTTGAAGTATGAGACTTAGTCCTAAAATGGGACAAAGCAAATGAGCCAAAGAGAAAAACATTTGAAGTTTCAGAATCTATGGCTAAGAGCTTTTCAGGTAGCCAAGAAAATTGGGGTAGGCACGTATCGGTTGCAAACTCTAAGGGGGGAACCTAAGGCCCTCCCGGTGAATGGCCAAGCCCTAAAACAATATTTCTATTAAAAAAAAAAAGTGTGTATTTCCATGATGTTTTGTTTTTAGGTAGGTTGATTGCGGAGTTTTTCATTTTTTGTTTTTCTTATTTTCTGTGCTTTTGAAGTTTTTGTTTAGCAAGTCATTGGTTGACCTCAGTTCATGTGATATGACGAACTATTTTCCTTACTCACGCTTACATATAACACAAGAAGCGCTGGGATAATTACGATGGTTTGAAAGAGTTTTGTATCTAACCTATGAAAATAAACAACCTTGGAAAAGTGATGAAGTATCCGCCTAGTGGTCTGGTAAAACCTAAAGGGAAAGATGGCAAGCTGAAAAATCCTACATGTACCTTGAGACAGAGCTAGCAAAAAATTCACCTTAACCATCTCATTTTTCAAATAACAAATGTCCTCCTCTCCCACTCGTTCAGGGCATTCTTTTGAAATCAAATCAATTATATCAAATGAGTGCAAAGTAGGAGAGGGTATGCAAAGAACTTCGTCGGGGCTATGGACTATCGTTAGCAGCGGAGCAAGGTCTGTGACTTCGGGGTGATTCTATAGGGGCTATGGACGCTCATTGGTAGCGGAGCAACATCGTAGCAAGTGAATGATGATAACTAAAAGGCATGGTGCCAGTGAATTATTTACTCGACTCTTTTAAAAGAGGGTGTGAGTCATGGTTATAGGAAACGAGGGTGGAATAAAGGTTGAAACCCCACATGCAGGCCCAGATGCACCAACCAGGGAATTTCAAATGCAAGGATAAAAGAGGCTCTCATAAAAACCAGTTAATCTCTTAACCATATTTTTCATCAGTTGAACCCGAGGTAGGAACAAAGATTCTGTTTTCGCCCAGTAAATTGTCATTTGTTGATCACTCAACACACCCTAAAAAGCCTTACCAAATTTTTCACTTTTTGGGTACCACTTGATCTTCTGCACTATCTGAATCAATTTCATTTTGGGAAATGTTTTTTCTTTGCTTATTTTCATGACTCTCATCACCTATTCCGTTTTGTTTGAACTTATGAAACCCCATGAATAAAATACCTTAACACATGAATTAAGAATCGACAGCCAAACACTGCACCCAACGCGCTCAGGTTCAACGTCGGAAAGAATTCAAGTGAGTAAAGGAACCACTCATAAAAAAATAGTTGTTGAGCACCAATCTTCATTAGCATCAGCAGAAGGCAGTTTTTGGTTTGCGTAAGTTTTCACATAAAGGTTCAAGAGATAGTTGATCCTCTTCAGAATCAGTAAAATACGAGGAGGACAGACGTTAATGAAGAAAAAAAATAAATCATTGATAGTCGATGCGCGACGCACTCTATCAGGATCGGGGAAAATCAAGAAGGATCATAACAAAAATGTTTTACCACAATAAAGCTATCCCCGGTCGTAGATCCCCGATGTAGTTTCGGCATCGGGACTTTTTCGAGGGAGCCGATCTGAGAGTGCTTTGGTAGTTTTATTTCTGATCGTTGATCCTTGACACTTTTCGGCATCGGCAAGCTAAGGTTTGTTTTAGAATGAATAGCTTAAGGAAATTCCTGAATCTGGTTAATACAAGCGAATTAAGGCACTACTATTGAATGCCACATGACGTTACCAGGTAAGAGGGTCATACGGTCTAGTTATATCTTGAGTCATTCTTAGTGCCATAGGTCCTAATCACACCTCTGAGTCAGCTTTGTCGCGTCAGTACTGTACAGTAAGATCAATCGGCGTCGAAGCTTTGCATGAGGATATAAACTAAAATGTTCATAGCATAGTCCCAATCCCCGATCCACCCACTAAAAGAGCGACATGACAAGACGTTTTCAGCATTAGATACGATCGGATTTTGGGCATTTAAGGAGCTAATTAATACCCCATCCCGCATTATTTTCTACCTCGTGCACCAATCAAAACAACATTTTTGAAATCATCTATAAACCACATCACCACCCACGCCTCCGCCATCAACCCATGATGAACTTAAGTTCTAAAGATTCGGTGACAGATTTATTGAAAATTCACTCATTACCTGAATTGAATGGCTGATGTGACACAGTAAGATCGTCCCTGTTTAAAATCTCTTGAACCATTGTGAAAAAATTCATTATTTTCCTAAGATAATTCCATAGTGTCCGAAGGAGAAAAAATGAGCAACTCGAAGACTGTACCAGCCCCCGTGATTATCAAAACCCAGGTTTAACAAGCTTCAAAGGTATGTATCCAAGTCTACCAATTCGTTGGTCATAATTTCTATGTGTTCGTCTGATTTTTATACAGTCTCTAAACTCTGCTCAGGTTGCAGGAACAATGTCGTCGAGAAAGTCGACCACCAGACGCTTGCCTAGAGAACCAAAGCTAAAAGAACCAGAGACAGGCGCAAGTTCTTCTCCAGGGACCGCGAGGAAATTGGTGTATGTCCCTAAGTCGGAACCTGTTGTCAAGACAGCAACAAAGAAATTTTTCATCCAGCCTTCAAAATTTGGCAATATAGAGGTAAGCATCGGATCCAAGGTGGTGCTCCCACTGTGGGGGGATCTCTTCAACATGATTAGTAGAGAAGAATACTCATAATATATCCCACATAGCGACCCGAACGTAAGGGCGCTTGATGACCAGGAGTTCCCCAACATTTGACAGTCATATCTACACATGGTGACGAGAAGAACCATGGTTTTCCCCTACATAGAGGTCCTAAAGTGGCTCATCGACCAAACGGACGGGCAGAAATGTTTGATTAATGATGAGAATGGCGGGTGCATCAGCTTTTTCCTTCCAACAAAGGTCCAGAAATACTACAAGATTAGGGACCCGAAGGAGCGGCTCAAAACAGACTTCATGGTGAAGTTCTATGAAATCCATGACACCAACTGATTAATGGCCTCATGGTGGAGGGAAGAAAAAAAATTCACCAATCGGAGAAATGGATGGTACGCAACAATCAACCTTAGGGAGCCATACATCTATTTTATGGTTCTCATCTATCGGTTATACGGAGAAAAATATTGCTCCAAGTTTTCAGAAGCATGGATGCCTTTGGCATAGATAGTTGCAATCGTCGGGTGTAGCTTCAACCAGGGAGAAATAATCTCCAAACAACTAAGCACATGTGTGTAGTAGGCTCAGAAGCCAAAGGAAGGAGAAGCACCAAATTTTTACATGGCCTCATACATGATCGATGTCATGTGCACTAGAAACACCTTTGTCGGCATGAATCTAAGATGGCATGTTGCAGAGCTCCCGGTCAAGGTCTACTTCAACGTGCTATGGGAAAACAGGTACAATAAATCTTAATCCCTCATCTGTGATGAATTCATCGCCTGAATTTATTTTATTTTTTTTAAGAAGGAATGCCCAAGGCTATCGGCGGCAACCAAGAAAATGATATCCAAGGTAGGCCATTGGTACTTTGAAAAACGTCCCACCTATATCAGGGTGTTCGGGGCCACCAGAGCACCACATCTCCTACTAGCTCATGTCCCAGACCGACTCCTCATAGGAGAAATTTTTTATCATACCATCTTGTAGCGCTATAACGCCACATTGGTCAAAGACAATTAGAAGCGGACCTTCATACCCTACGATTTCCATGTGGGGTTCTATCTAGTAAAGGATACTACTCAAGCCAAACAAGAAGGATTGAGCCAACTTGAATTTAGGTTCCCTACAAGCCGATTCCAAAAGCATGATCCTAAAGGCCTATTCCTCCAACATGTGTCGCAAGTGTCATCCTGTTGGCCATATGCTCACGATAAATTTGAGGTCGAAGTCTTCACAGAGAATGCCCAGGACTGGAACGAGGTTGTGCAGAGGATGGCCAACCCAAACATGACCAAGTTTAAGGCCATGAGCGTGGATGAACAGGTGGAAACAATAGAACAGTCGGCTCAAGAGGCCCTCAGAGCCAGGGAAGAAATTAGAGCAACAGAGGCAACAAAGGTGCAAGGAAGGGGATTGTTCTTGACACCAGAGGAATAGACAAGGGGTTTGTGCTTAATGGCAGAAGCATAGAGAGTAATTGATCAACTACAGAATGATCCAGACCTTGTAGAGATGACAAGGGTTCCTGCCAACAACCTAATCGAAATTCGGGGAGGTCCAAGTGACCCTGAGTCGATACAAATTGAAGACATCACCGGGTTAGATAACCTTGAAGTTTCAATGCCACAGGTCAGATCACCGGGGGACGTTTCGGCTCAGCCCAAGATAGTGAGGAAATCAGGGAGAGAAAGTGCACCAAACCCCTTACATGACTTAATAACTATCTATGATGAGGAGGAGAGTTCAGAGGTTTCCCTAGTGACCCCGTTACCGATTACAGAGGAAAAGGAACCCGAGAAAGTATCTTCCCCAGCTCCTGATGCTCCAATTCAAAGCCTTCCATAGAGTGACCAGGAGGTCAAAAGTTTCTTAGGCACTGAGCTACTCAATACACCAGGGACCCAAGTGGACAGCCCAAAGGATGAGCTAGGATCGGGCGAACAAGAAGGAGGAATTCCGCAACAAGAAATCGCCATCTCGACAGACGATTATCAAGCAAGTATCGAGCATGTCCTCGATTCATCAATTTTGGCCAGTACTTTACCTCCCAATGAGAAACAACCAAAGGCCAAACTTTCAAGACACACCGAATAGGTTCAAGAACCCAGTCTTGAACAGATATACACCGTCAGGACCCTGGGAAACACGCTTACTTGAGGAGAGCAGCAAATCCCCGAACCTATGGATGAGGTCGTCAATATACAAGCCATCGCCTACGACCGAAAGAGGAAATCCATCATGAAGAGAACCACCAAGAAGAGGAAGCTTACTCTGAACAGCTCCATCCTCATCACCACAAAGGATAAATTGATTAGCACAGAGCATGCCAAGGCGTATGAGCTTATCGACGCAAGGATGGAAATCACATATGCCACCTTGGATAAAGCGAGAAAATATGAAGAGGAGTTGGTCATTGTGTTGAAGGAGTTGGAGCATCTTCACCATTTGGAGAAATATTATCATGACTCCATGCAGGCCACGGTGTTCTTGAGAAGCGAATTCCAGGATGCCTACAGTAAATTCATGAATGAGTGACACATTTTCACTACAGAGATAGCCAATTTCCAAGAGGATACCCTTATGGCGCTAGCAACGTGCAAGGATATGGAAATATGGTATGAGAAAGCGTATCAAGTGGTGGAAATGATCGATTACATCAGTTCGGTTCAACAAGGACGAAACACCAAAGAGAACGGCATTCGGGTACTAAGGAATAGCAGCATTGAACACATAAAGAAGTCGATCGAATACTGGGTGAAAATGGCCCAAGAACCTCATCAGGAAATCCAAGAGAAATGGGTCGATTGCAAAAGGAGTTGGACTAAGATCAATCGGGTGATGAGAGACATCGACCTCCCAAAATTCGACACACCCGAGGACTTTGTCGACTTGCATGACATAGTCAAACTACATGCAGAAAAAGACTCATCGTGGGTTGCAGAGATAGAAAAGGTGGCGAACATGGCGTCGGATCAAGTACAACAGTTCATGGAGCACCTGATCAAGGCTCCAACAGTGTTACAGCAGTTAAGTGGTAAAGTAGTCAAGTATCAGGAACGGGTAGTGGAGATAAAAGAGATCCTTTTGGCCCCGATGGACCAACACATATTCCCATATGCCAACACATGCAAGGAAATTTTCGTCAAATTGTCGAAGTATGAGAAGAGTCATCCACTCAAGTGAAACCATTCGATGACTCTTAGAAGACTGAGAGATGAAAACACCATGTGGTGATGTTTTGTTTTACTTAGATTGCACTTTTGATAGTTGTTTTTAGTTAATATTTTGTTATAAATAAGAGGATCGAATTGTTAGAAAATGTCGATGGTTTTGGCAAAGACCCTCATTTTTTGGATTGGTAAATGATCCGTAATCGGATCCAGAAGCCTGACAAGGCTTAAAAATGCTTAAAAATGAAAGTGCTTAGAATCCAACGAAACCAGCGCCATTGCATCTGTCTCGTCTTCTTGATTCTGGTGATATATTTACTTCGTCAAACGGGCTTCGTATGCGCAAGATATCGCGTTCTGTTCGAAAAGGCAAACAGGCAAAAAAAGGGGATGACTGTACAGTTCGTACAGTGCCACATGGCATGCTGACTGTACAGGTCGTACGGTCCGTACAAGTGATGTGGTAGCTCTAGGAGACGACATGTGGTAGGCTGATTTGGTGTACGGGCAGACAGTTGGGCCAATCCATGGGTGACATGTGTCACCACTGTAAGGGTGACACGTGGCACAAGATGACGTCAGCAGGTACAGTGGCAGACACGTGGCAAGGCTGACAGGGCAGTGACGTGGCACATGCACAGGTTGACAGGTGGCAGATGATGTGGACCATTCAGTGATCGACATTTGGCAAGTTGTGGGTGGTTCTTGAGGTGCCACGTGGCCCAATCATGGGCCGCCACGTGGCACCCTATGGATGGTTCGTCGGTTTTTGTAAAACTTATTGGCATGCACAGGAGTCGAACCCCCGACCTCCCATAATGTGTGGACTGGCAGGGCTGAGCTAACCGCCCGCCCACCCCATGGGTAGTACTTGTTATGTATACAACATTTTTTATATGTAAATTTAAACAAGGTTTTGGTCGAGGTCGGAAAGGGCTAAGGCCTAGCCCCAACCCGTGGATATATTACACCGCCCATGTAACCGAGAGCGTGGGGTTGAAACTTGCGCGGGAGTGGATAGGGACCAGCCCTTGGTCCACGGGCAGGTTCCATATGACCCGGACCCTATCCCGACCAAAAGGGGCACGGGTAAATGGTTGAGCCACGGTCCTATACATGCCACAGAACCAGGAGCTGGAGCGCGAGGAAAGGAGGCCAGCGCATAGCCCGAGGGGCTAGTGCTTGGCCACATGGCCCATATGACCTTGCCAAAGGGGGCGCGCGCACGAAATCAGGGGCTAATGCCCGAATTTATTCAAAAATTGGGTTATTTTTTTAAGTTTTGGGATTTTCTTTTGATTTAATGCCTTTTATAATGGATTTTCTCCATTTTTGGGAGATATTGGGCATTTTTTGAGCCCAAATTTTGGGAGGAAGTTGGGGATGGATAACCAACTTCAGATCTATATAAAATAGGCTTGTTTGAGGCCATGGAGGACAGTCAAGGATAGAAAAAGCAGAGTTATGTTGAAGAGAAGCCAAGCCAAAGCCATTTTTATGCAAGGAAGATATTGAGCAGTAGACGTTGTCGGGTCATTTCTGGGAGCTCTGGATGTCCGTTTTGCATGCCATTTTCTTTGTAGGGTTATAGAGATCTGGAAGAACATGACCAGATCAGTCTTGTATCCAATTGGCACTGCAGCAATGTATTTTTGAGATTTTGAACAGAAATAAAGAAGCCTCCCCCACAGAGACAAAGGCCCGGAGACGTAGGCAAAGTTGTGTCGAACTCCGTTATCAATCTATGTGTTATGGTTTGATGTCTATTATTTCATTTCAGATCTGCATATGTGTATATGGCTGTCATAATTCCTCTTCTTTCCTCATTCTTTCACTAAGTTTCTCAAATGGTTAATTAACGCATGCAAAATTAAAACTCAACCATAGTCATTAAAAGATCCGACGGATCAGTAAAGAACTATTTTGGAGCTACCTTAATTGAGAAGTCTTGTTTAGGACTAGAGACAAGTTTATGTTTTCATCAAAAGCGTGTGTGATTGGATCTAAAGAAGAATTATTTCTGATTTTATCTCATGAGTGGATGTTGTAACGAGTAAGATCCTTTGAATCTGTTGATGATTTATCTGATTCAATATTTTTATAGTTCTTGTCTCTAATGATGGAAAGAAAATCGTTGTGTTAATGTGTGATTAATGATTAGAGATAGGAAAATATTTTTCTTTCCTTCGTTCATTGCAAGTATGTTTTCTTTCGATAAGTGTATCTCAATCAATAATTGTAATACCAGCAAGTTAAGGTATTAATACTAGGCTTGTCGTAAGTGTGAAAATATTTGTCTGCATGCTTGAGCACAAGGGTTATACTGAGCTCAGCCTTCTCCAGTAGTTAAATTGTCCCCCTTTTACCAGCTATCTTTTACCAGCATTTATCTTGTATCGGTCCCACCTATAAGAGAAAATAAAAAAAAAAAAACGTTCAAACTAAACGAGGATATTTCACAAGAAAACTTCATGTCAATCACTATGTAAAGCCCATCGATTAATTGGTCGGATCACAAGATCTGGAGAACCATTCCACTATCAAACGTTGCAGATTCTAATTGGGCCTCGGTGGAGGGTTTGGTTCCTCTTGTTGAGTTAAAGGGATTTATGACCCCTCAACAATTCCCAAACATGAATTACTGCCAAGGCAAGAAGAACCTGAGAGAATAGAGTTTGAGTTGGATGATGAAAAATCTTAATCAACTGAAGAAGATGAAGTAGAAGAAGGGAGAACTTCATAACCCAGTATTGAGGATATTAGTGAGGGAAAGAAGCCAACCAGAAAGGTATAGTCCACCTTATTTTTCGTTCTAATTTTGCTTTATCTATTACTGATGAAGATCCCATAACTGTCAGGGAAGCAGTGAATTCAGAGGATAGTAAACTCTAGAAGAAGGCCATGGTTGAAGAAATGGATGCCTTGGATAGGAATGAGTCATGGGATCTAGTTGAGTTGCCAGCTGGAATAAAATATTTTGGTAGCAAATGGTTGTTTAAGAAGAATTTTAATGCGGAAGGAAAAGTGGAGAAATACAAAGCTCGGTTAGTAGAAAAAGGTTATTCCCAGGTAGAGGGAATTGAATTTGGTGAGATTTTTTCTCATGTTGCCAAGTTAACTTCTGTTTGATTTCTTTTATCTATGGTTTTTGTTTTTTATCTTGAAGTGGAACAGATGGATGTGGAGACAACATTCCTAAATGGGGATCTAGAAGAAGAAATCTACATGAAGCAGCCAGAAGGATTTGTAGTGAAGGGAAAGAAAGAGGTTTGTAAGCTAAAGAAGTCACTATATGGTCTAAAGCAATCACCTAGGTTGTGGTACCAAAATTTTGACACATACATCCTTGGATTGGGATTTGTGAGAAGCAGGGTTGATCACTGTGTATATTCCAAGAAGGTTGGTAATCACTTCATGTATTTAGTGTTGTATGTTGATGACATGTTGCTGGTAGGAAATAACATGGATGTTATCAAGGAGGTGAAATCGCAGCTATCCTCCAAATTTGACATGAAGGATCTCGGTGTTGCTAACTTCATTCTAGGAATGGAGATTAAAAGAGATCGTGCAAATAGGAAACTCTGGTTGAATCAGAGAAAATATGTTGAGACAATATTGCAGAGGTCTAATATGCATGGAAGTAAACCCGTCAAGGTTCCTATTCCTATAGATTTAAATTTATCTACAGATCAGTGTCGCAAGACACAAGAAGAAGAAGAGGACATGTTGCATGTTTCATGTAACACCCTGTTTCCCCCAGCTTGTAAATATAACTGGATTGGCCAAGAACTATGGCGAACTCATAAATGTGAATATGTGATGTAAATGGACCTTGAGGAAAAGGTCAATGAACGTGAATAACATTTTGAATTTATTGTAGGACTGTTGAGAGGGGATGTGCAGAAAAATAGACCACGATGGCGGTGGAAGGCACCTGAAAATGTGGCGTTAACTTCCACCGAGAATTAATACCGTATTTGGACTCCACTGGCCCGGAGAACCAAAAGCGGCTCATTGGACCTGAATTAAATGCCTCACAGGCTGGTAGGTAGATGGTTTAATGAGGGATGGGAGGTGAATCTCCCATCCATAGAGCCGTCAGGCCTGATCAGCGCGAGGGAAATCGTGCCACACGCAACCTCGCAAGAGGATAAGGTGTGGGGTAGAAGCGATGGCGGGGGCAGACGCGAGGGGAGAACTCTGGCATTACGCAGAGTGAGTGATAGCAGAGAGGAAGGATTGCAACCTTCGCTTCTGGTCACTGGAAAACAGAGACGCAGTCTCACAGCATTGTGGTCTCAGCTCGAGGGTGGCTAGTGGTAAATCCGCTGTGAGTCGCTAAGCCTACTGTTGGGTGGAAACGAGCACCCCTCTCAGCAGTTGCTTGACCCTGGTGTTATCTCTAATAAGTGTTTTGCCTCCGGCATCTTGATATATATATATGTGTGTGTGTGTCTGTGTGTGTGTGTCTGTGTGTGTGTGTGTGCTTATTCTGATAATTATGCTCATAAGTTGTGAAACTGTGAATGATTTCATTATAAGAATGATTGTATGGTGTTTTGATCAGTACTAGTAGTTGTATATTTATATGGAAATACTACGTATGATTTATGTCTTCATTGAATTCGTTATTTGTGTGTGTATTGATCAAATTCAGACTTCACGTCTGGTTCTCGGGAGGACGACATCCTTACATACCTCAGGTAGTTCCCTGAGTAAATCTCCCCATAGAAATATCGTCCTTGAAAAACCCATCAAGAACCGGGAAGGTGGTTGTGAAGGCGTAAGGCCTTAGTAACCTTGCATAAGGAGGAACAATCCTCTTGAAAACTGAGATGACAGCTTAAGGATGAAGTAACGATTCGACGGATGAGATCCCGTCGGGAAATCTGTGGTCACTCGTGACCGTTAGATTTGGTAAGAGGAAGCTGGAAAGTTAAATACCTTGTCCCTGATAGGTGTTGACCGACGGACGAGATTTTGTCGGGGAATCTACGGTCACCATGACCATTAGATTGGTAGGAGAAAGTAGGGCGTTAAATGCCTTACTAATTTGTTTTCCTGTGTCTTCGTGGGTAGCGAAGAGTTTAGGACCGTAGATCCCCAAGGTTCATGAGAGTATCTGGACCGTGGATCTTTTCCACGTCCAGGGATTCGTGGGAGAAGGCATGGGTAAGAACCTTTATGAGCCGTCAGATCTCGGCTGAAAAACTCGACAGTCGTTGGATCTGTCAGGAGTTACCCGAGGGTCAAGACTCCAATGTATAAGGGCGAAAAACCCTGGAATAGATCTAATTCGTTCGATTGACGGAGGCCACGTGTCGTAAGATCTCCCATTACGAGAAATCAGGGATCGTGGAATCGGGATTCCTGTTGACAAGAGATCGGGACGTTCCCTTGTGGAAATCCCGGGATAGATCTAAGCCATCCAATCGACGGAGGCCACATGTCGTATGATCTCCTATTACAAGAAATCGGGGATCGCGGAATCGGGATTCCTGTTGACAAGAGATCGGGACTTTCCATTGTGGAAATTCCGGGATAGATCTAAGTCGTCCGATTGACGGGGGCCACGTGTCATATGATCTCCCATTACGAGAAATCGGGGATCGTGGAATTGGGAGTCCTGATGACAATGGATCGAAACTCTCCAAGGTGGAAATCCCGGAGCAGTTGTGGGTCGTCCGATTTAAGGAGGTGACATGTCGAGAGATTACCCGTTTCGAGAAATCGGGAATCGGGGATTCGGGAGTCCTGTTGACAATAGGTCGGGCTCTCGCCTTGATAAATCCCAACGGAAGAGAGGTTGTGTTCATATGGGAAGAGGTCATATCGACCAATGCTTAACCCAAGGGGCTAAACTCCGATTGAGGTTCGTTCAACACTTCAGCGTTTCAGCATTCGGGATACCGAAGGGACATGTTTCCCTGTGTTCTCAAACCCCGAAGTCCAGACTTATAAACCTCGAGATGTTAGCATGTGGTCAGGCCCTGATGAATGGTCAGGATCCTCTCGGAAGATCCTGGGTCTGCGATGACCGTCCGATGTGAGGTAGAGATGCCAGCTTTACGCTGGGGCGTGAATGCGCATAAAGGTAAGTAGCGAGCAGATCTAGATGGCCAGAGTCCACCCGCTCAGATCTACGGCTGAGGATTCATTTCGGAGCCCCCTTTCCATTCTACCTTTAATGGGGGGGGGGGTCCGGAATTGGACACGCAACTCTCGAACGGTTGGGATTAACTCATCATGATCAACGGCGCTCAAGTGGATTCTGGACCCCCNGGGGGGGGTCCGGAATAGTGTGGCGTGTGAAGTGGGGCCCCCCTCCTGTCATGTCGACTACCGTGTCGAGTTTCCCTTTTCGCCACCTGTATTCCACTTAACCGCGCGATGGGGCCTGTTCTCACTGGCGGTTCTCTACCCCTGTTGAGATTTGTTCCTATTGGCCATTTACTGACCCTGTAGGGATTCGTCCCCATTGGTCAGTTGCTAGCCCTGTCGGGGTTCGACGGTTGCAAAGTCGAACGTTTAGACATTACTGTAGCGCCGAGGTGCGAAATACAAATAGGCACTGCGTTCAAATTGAACCGTGAACATGACCCGCAATCACATGGGAATGGAGAAGGAGAGAGAAAGAGCCAGCTTATGCTGGGCCTCCATGGATAATTAGGGGTTCTGGTCCGGCAGAAGACCAAAAAAATCCGATTTAGGTAGTGGGTATGTGACATTTCATATGACAGTGAAATTGGCAGTTTGATGTATGCAATGGTATGTACTAGACCGTACATTGCACATACAGTGGGAGTTTTGAGAAGGTTTATGTCAAAACCAGGGAAGGAGCATTGAACAACAGTAAAGAGGGTCTTCAGGTATTTGTGTGGCACTGTCAGTTATAGATTGTGCTACCAAGGAAGACCAGGATTGGAAAAAGTGTTGAACATACATGGGTTTGTCGATGCAGACTCGGCTGGAGACCTGGATCGCAGAAGATCTACAAGTGGGTATGTGTTTAACCTATTTGGAGGAGCAATCAGTTGGATGAGCAAAAGACAAGTTGTAGTGACACTCTCAACTACATAAGTTGAATATATGGCAGCCACTCATGCAAGCAAGGAAGCAGTATGGTTACAAAGATTGTGTTCAGGTATTGGCTTGGTACAACAAGCAGTGAGATTAGATTGTGACAGTCAAAGTGCAATCTTCTTGGCAAAGAACCCTGCTTATCATTCGAAGACAAAGCATATTGATGTTCAGTATCACTTTGTGAGAGACATGGTTGAAGAAAAGAAGGTGTTGTTGGAAAAGGTTGACACTTTGAAGAATGTTGTAGATTCATTGACAAAGTCTATGATCACAAAGAAGTTCTCCTGGTGTAGAGTAACAATGGGCATTGTTTCCCTGGATTGTTGACTATGTAATCATGTAAACCCTTGTATGCAAAGAAAACAACAAGTGGGAGAATGTTGGGTATGTGTTATATTCCTTACATGTGTGTGTGGGGGCGTGTTAGATTCGACAACTGCGTCTGACGATACCAACTTCCTTTTTTCTTTGTGGCGTGTGCATCGGGTGCTTTCCTGGGGGGTTTGCGTGGTTTTTGTTAGTTTAGCAGATTTTGCTATTTTTAGCGGTTTTCTAAATTAATCCTGGATTAAGGGATTAGGGTTTTGGTAGCTACGAAATACCTAAAATATTGTATATATTGTATTGTGAATGGTGAAATTAATACAATGAAGAGTTGAAAGGTGTGGCACCAAGGAAGGTTGGTTTTTCTCCTAGTTAAGGGTTTCCAGCGTAAATCTCTTTGTACTGTGTGTATGAGCCATTGATTAACTTTTGTTTTGCTTAAGAATATGTATGCATTGCTTTACTTCATAGGTTTAAAACTTAGCATTTTGATATCCATCTTGTTTTTCACTGATGATGTGGTCCTCATAGCCTCATCTCCAGATGGATTACAGAGACACTTGGATGCCCTAGCTCTCTTATGCGACCTTCGGTAGTTCACGATCAACCTGGATAAAACCAAGGTTATGATCTGCAATGGGTCAAAGAAGTTCATGGACCTTCATTTCTTCTTCGTAGGAGAGGATATCGAGATCACCAGTACCTACACGTACCTATGAGTACGAATTTTAGGACCCCATTTTAGTTTGTGACCGACCCTCTAGTCTCGGATTTCCAAGGGCTATGGGTCCTTAGCCCTTCTCGAGAGATAGTGTTTCTACCACCATTTTTAGGAAATCTCATCCAAGATGTCTCTCATGGACTCCCTTATCCGACCCATTGTTCTCTATGGCTCAGAGATTTGGGGGCCTTCCTTACTAGATTCGGATTGGTCCTCGATTGAGAGAGTCTAGACCCTTCTCCTCTGCCGCATCATTAGATGCAAGCAAATAGTTCCTCATCACATCATCCTAGCAGAGTTTGGGGCTCAACCCTTCCAATTCAAGATAGTGTTCGAACTGGTCTCTTTTCTGCATTGCATCTGGGGCTTAGCTAACTCGGCAAAGGGGAAATACTAGTACCCGTACTTGGCGTATTTCTCTTTGGAGACTATTTCCCTCTCTAGTCCATTGGGCCGAGCTCAAGGTTGGTTTGCAGGGGTTTCATATCTTTTAGATTCTATGGGAATTTAGATGGACCACCTCCCTCTATTTCGGTATTCCTTGGATGCACCTAGCCATCTCCTACCTATCATAGATGGCATTTATAGGCGATTTTTCCAAATCACTTGGATTAACCCTCCTGGTGGGTTATGCCCAAAGATGGCCTTTTATGCTGAGCATTTCTTATAGCTTAGGGACGGACTCATCGCTCAACCACAGTATACACTCTGCCACTGGGTACGGCCAGTTCATAGTGGGCTCTCATAAACTTCGGGTAGAGATAGACCACCAGATCGACCGACCAAAGAGGCTTTGTCATCTGTGCCAGCTTCAAGAGGTCGAGACTGAGGAGCACTTCATCTTCTGTTGCCCCATTTAATATGAGATCAGGCGGCAATTCCATTGTTTATTTAGGGGAACTCAGACCCTCACGAGATTCTTCAGGTATCCAAATCACGATGCTTAGCCATATACATAAAGGAGGCCTTCAAGCTCCCGGCCCATACTCTTCAGCCTCCTACGAGACCACACCCTATTCGAAAGATCACCTCATTCTTCACAGTGCTACCCTCTCGAAGGGGCACTGAGAGACAGACCGACACCAGCGCGGCCCTGGATTCTAGATCGGTGTAGATCTATGAGACCTTCCCTTGTCCCACGAGATTTTAGCGACGTGACCAAACCATATCCCTTCCCAGGAGATGGAGGAGATCTCCCAGGCCTCGCCGGTGCACTACCTCTACGAGTCAGCAATGCAACAGATGATCCAGACAATCTACTAGCTCCCCCTCGGGACACCCTACTATACTCAACTTCCTTCAATCGGCCTCAGATGGTAGGAGAGATGGGTCCAATCTAGGATAAACTCATTTCCTTTATTCTTCTTCTTTGGGCTCCTCTTTTCCTTAGATCGTCACCTATGGTACATTTCATCATCAGAGCAGGTATATGAGCTCAGGATTGAGGGTTCTTCATACCTTAGAGTCGATCTCACTCTCTACTACTCTACATTATTGCACTTTACTTTTTGCATTGTGTCTTTTATAGGAGACATTTTGATACTCCCGCATTGTATTAACATTATTATTATTATTAACATCATTGTACTGAGCAGTCCCTTTGACCTACTTCTTTGATCATTAGTCAAACATTAATAAAATTATCTTATCTTATCTAAATTTGGCACATTCCAAACTAAATACAACATCCCAAGTAAAAATTACATAAATTAATGAATGAATGAACTAATTTGGTGCTCATTTGGTCCTCTTTTGACTTTCAAAGCATGGTTGTAGCAATGCCTTTCTAGTGGACAGGATTATAACCCCAGGAACAGAACCGGTGACCTTTTCCTTTTAACACTCAAATGCACTTAAACCAAGCCCAAAACCTTTTTAAGCAATAGCTTAAAGAAGAGCGAAATGAGGATTGAGTTGTTTGTTGGTGGGTGGATAGCATAAAATTTAAAATGCTATAAAACATCCCAATGAGAGGGGCCCGCCACAAAATGTAAGTTGGTAAGGTTGGATAGGAGCATGGTGTATTAGGTTTCATGTAATCCTTTAAAGCCACTTCACTTTAAAGCATGTGGGGAATAAACATTGGCACGCCCAACAAAAACTTATTACAACCACCTCACCTACTTGTTTGGAGCCGTAGGATGGGAGGGATGATCCACGGTGGAGGAACGGTCGCAGGGTCTCAAACCCGAGGACCCCCTCCACATCCAAAATCCCGATTGAAATGTGAGTCGTTGGATGAAGTTGAAATCAATGAGGCAAGGCGAACAAGAGTCGTTTGTGGCCACCACCACACTGCAAAGAACTAAATTGTTCCCTTCCTCCACTAGTTTTACACAAAATTGACATCCCCCTACTCAACAAAGTCTGGGTGTTCCCCTTGCCGAGACATGGCTGCCAATTTCATTTGATTGCCGCAGGAGCTGTGGTCAATTTCAGGCTCTGAAAATTCAGACACTTAGACTTCCCCGGAGAATTTCTCGAATAACGAAGTGGATTAGAAGAATTTTGAGGCCAAAGTGGCATTGTGAAAACTACCATTGTTTATCTTGAAAATTAAGATAAACAATTCTCATGCCCAAACCTTAAAAAATATGTCTCGGTTCCAGTATCAGGTCTCCAAAACTCGAACACTTTTTTGCCACTGCGTGTGCTGCAAGGAGTCAAACAAACATGTCATATGTAGCCCCTGGCCTGACAATCTTCTAAAATTGTTTGGTTTTTCAATTGGAGGACTAGATCCACATGACTTCTGATTAGAAAACAAGCCAATAAAACTATTAATAGCATATTTTCGAATAGGGGGAAAGGAAACGCCAAAGTGAATCAGATTGGTTATGTTGTTCAAATATTAGGGGATTTTGTTTTTTTATTAGAAAACAAATACTTCGAAAAATCTTCTAGTAGGGGTAAATGTAAGTGGACATATGACACAAGGATGTGATATTAGAGGCTATGGAAGGATGTGATATTAGAGGTTGTGAAATACCCGTTCATCATTGAATCAACCTCAATTGGTGTTTCTAATCTCCCAAAAATTCTTGGAATATAAGGAAATGAGTGTTTCTAATCTCCCAAATACTATTAGAATATAAGGAAATGAAGGGTTGTTGTTATGTATCAGGGCATTTTCATTGGTCATTGGTACAATTCAATTAAAGGTTGAAAACCACTAGTTTAAATGAGATCCTTAGTCCAAAGTGCATGAAAGTCGTCATCTCAACAATTTGTAGTGATTCATGAGATGTTACTCCCAAGTTGATAAAATATTATATGAGAGAGAGACAATATGGAACAAGTTTCCAAATGAGAGTGGGGTTGTGTGGAATGGTTGGAAGACTACAACCATAATAATATCTCATGTGTTGTACTTTGTTTCTAGTGGTATGAGTTTCTTTATTGAAAGCCTATATTATGTGCTCAACTCAATAGGAAAGTTGTGATGGTAGAGTTGTACATCTTTAATCGTTACTTGGTGTGAGTTTTTCTATTGAAAATGTACACCATGTGATCAACCAAGTAAAAAATTTGTGAAAACGTTGTAGTTTTGTAGATCTTCTAACGATTAACTAGACAAGACATTCAAATGTTATAACTTTCATTTTCTCATGTGTGAGTTTCTCTATTGAAAATGCACACTATGTGATCAACAAAATAAAAAAAGTTGCGATAGTAGTTATGTACATTTTTTAATGGTTACTTAGACATAATATACTACAATTTTATTATCTCATTATAACATTAAGTTGAGGAAACATTTATTTTTGGTTTAGAGAAGAATAAATGTACAATATTATGAATGAGATCATGAATTGTCAAAATGATTCTCACCATAAAAATATAGTAAATTGGCTTCTATATTAATGAATTATAGGTGAGAAATATCTTCTATTTAATGGAAAACCTAAATTATAAATTTTACTTGTTGAATTTTAGCAAAGGTTCAAATGTGAAAAAAACTTGTAACAAAATGAAGAAAAATACAACACAAACCTTAACACATAAATAATACCACATAAAGGTCTTATCTAAATTTCATTTTTAAATATTTAATTAAAATTTTGATGAGTTTGACCTAATAGAAACCTACCAATAGATGAGAGACATTTCATACTCAATGTTTCAAAGTTGTTTGAGATATTCATTCAATCTTGTTAAAGAGTAATTATAACTGGAAATTTTTAAAAGTTAATAAAGCATATGAACTTACAATAGAGGTAGTGTAAGAAGTTAAGGTGAAACAAAAGTAGATGGAAAAATTTTGAAGGAAGAAATCTCTAGAGGAAATCTCACTCGTAAATTGACCACTTTTTAAGTTGTAATGGTTTTCTCCTCTTATTGAGTTGATTGCTTCTTATTAACATCACTCACTTAGAGGGTAAATTGACCACTTTTTAAGTTGTAATGGTGTTTTTTTAGTGACCTGGCTTGCCTCTTTTATTAATATTGCCTTTTTTATTAATAATGATTAAAAAATATTAAAAAGATTCCAGACTTGGTATTTTGCATCTGGAATTGTTGGGATGTGATTGCCTCTGAATCTGGGTTGGATTTTGAAGCTTTTGTTTCCGAGGTTAGAATCGCTACTATGCTGCTACTGCAATATTGAAAACATTTTTATTGTTATGATAAACACAGCAGCAACTCCTGGTCTTGCTTCTTGGACTTCTTCTCTACATTTGAATCAATGTGCCCAAAGGAATATTTTGCCTGCATCACTATCATTTCCATAAAGACTAGAAAAGTGGCAAATACTCCAACGAGCACGATAGCCTTGTTCTTGCTACTCTCTTTTGTCTTCTCCTTTGAGTCATCGACAGTCACACTATCTCAGCTTCTATCGCACCTTCAGAGAGCCGAATAACTTCTGCCTTGTTTTCTCAAACATGGAATGGATTGGATGGGATGGGATGAGTATATATGGGAAAATTTGATAGGTGGCACATTTAATGCTCAACTAGAACCTCTGTCAATGGAAATCCATGTATTGAAGTGTATTTTGGTTTTAATGGTAAAGTTGCAGACATGTTATTTTGTTCAGATCTATGTACCAAATCATCTAGCTCAAAACACGTGTATCTCTATCGGTGCACAAACGCACAAACCCATGAACCTAGCTTTAAAGTCGGACCCCTCCAACATTATGAACACTGTAGCATCGGTAAGTCGTCCCATTAAATAATTTACAGGTAGGCTCACGTGATTGGACTTCATTCGACGTGATAAATTTGGATTTCATTGACCCCGTCGCTAGAAGGATAGACGGTGTAAAGACTCTCCCAAAACGAAGACTAGGCGAACGCAAGTGGCTTTCGAATGAAAGTGGCTTCATGTTTGACAAATGCATGTGGCATTTATTGATTGGTTATATACAAATACACATGGCACTTGTTAATACGTTGTCGACAGACGACGAAAGGCTCGAAGGAACCTCCCCTTATAACAACACCTTCGGCGTAATTAAAAACATGTCTCCTTTGTTTTTGAGATTCGTAACACTCTATCTCCTACATACCAACTTTGAATAACGCACCCTTAGAAGCAATGCATAGCTAGCATAGAGGATTTTCCAACTACTAGCTGCACAATAGTATGTCTATGTACTTTTTAAAGCAGAATGGGAACCTCGACATGCTAATAGAATAGGTAAAAAAGAAAAGAAAAGAAGGGATAAAGAGTAAAGGAGAATATTAGAAAAGGGAAAGGAGAAAAGAAATAAGGGAGGTTAGTAATAAGAATGTAATTAATTCAAGAGATTAATTATAATTTAGAGGAAAGGGTTGATTAGAAAATGTAAAGGTAAGTGAGGTGTTAGGTTAAGAGAGTCATTAATATAATAAGAAAGACATAAATAGGGTAGCAAATGATGAGAATAAAGTTAAAGACGATAATATCAGAAAAGGGAAAGGAGACAAATTGTAGCGAGATTGATAATGATAATGCAGTAATTAGAGGGATTTAATGATTAAGTAGAGTTAATGATAAGATAGAAGAGAAGGGGGTTAATAAGATAAAGTAAAGTTAAGAATGGTATGAGGTTCAGAGAGCGATAAATAAATTAAGTGAAGTAAAGTAGTGTTAGCACAAATTTCTACCCTCCAATCTGATCTGATAAACAAGTTATGACAACGGTAAAAACTTGGCTAATTATAGGAGAAATAGCCCCAGATGTCACGGGATAAACCCCTCTTCATTCAGTCTACGCCTTGCTAGCCTCTAGGGGGAGTCCCTGGCCACAATGAAGCGCCCTTGTGGCTGATTTAAGGTCTGAAAACTCAAAAATCAACGAGTTGTTTTGCCTTGGACAGCGTGTAAAGCAGTGCAAAACAGTGGAAAAAGATGATCTAACACACTTTGAGGGAACCTGCAGAGTTAGCACAATGATAATAGAATGGAAAAAACAAAGAAAAATACTCACAGGATTGATACCAACATAGTACATAGTTCAGAAATGACATATCAGATTTGCAAATTCACCACAATATCGTCAAGAAGAGAGGTTCGAACAATAAACACAAGCTTCTTTATTGATCCAGATTTACAAGAGGGTTGGTTGCGCCACAGTTGGTAAGCTCACAACGATACAATGACTACTTTGCTCAATGACACACCACTAGACAAGAGAGAGAGAGAGAGAGAGAGAGAGAGAGAGAGAAAGAGACTATGTTGCTCCTGCTAAGAACCGATGAAACAACCAATGGCAAGCCTCCAATATATAGCTAGTGAGGGTGCACATCCCAAGAGGAGAAAAAGAACGCATGAGAGGCTAAGAATAGGTACTAGGCGCATGTGGAAAGCATGTGAAAAGGGAAAAAGAAGAGTACGAGTTTAGAATGGGCACATAGGTGCATGAGAGAGCTAAGAATAGATGAAAGTCTGAGAGAGTGAGACATGCTGACAGTTAACTGAAGCATGTGTCCATATGTGTGAGAGTGACAAAGGCGCCCAAGTCTAAAGGGGTAGGTGAAGGCTATATTTAACTACCAACACATGAGTGAGGTTCAGTTAACTGGATCATGGTGTTGGCTATTACGGCTAAACTCATGCGACCCCTTCTCCATCATTAATTAATTATCATATGCTTGAATTTTTAGGAATATGCTCCCTAGCTTAGGTGGATGTCACATCATTGCCACATGTCGACCTCTAAGGATGCCACTTGGCACTGCATGGATGATGACTAGACCTGCTAAATATAGAGGTAGCTAAAAATAGAACCTCTAAAAATAGGAACCGCTAAAAATAGAACCTCTAAAAGTAGGGTTCTCTAAAAATAGAGCCTATAAAAATAGATTCTTGGTCCTATTTTTAGAACAATTTTCCACATCACTTGGATGACTGGGATGACACCGCCACATAAATACTGCCAAAAATAGAAATTCGTCTAAATACCCTTGACTTCATACTCATTAATCTCGTCTTTCCACAAGGGATCCAAATATGCAATCAGAACTGTCATGCGGGATATGATGCTCAACTTGCTAAAAATTGTAATATGGGTGACATCATCTAAAAAAAGGTTTAAAGGCCTCTAGATGCCTCAAGGATCAATATTGTGCTCTTGGAATCTGAATCTAGGGCTTGGATCACAACCTGCCAAAAATAGCAAGTTCATGCATCTCGCCCGAAAAAAGTGTCATCAGACCTAGAAGCAAGGACTCATATTGTGTGCTATGAACTACCCCTAATTGCTAGGAGACCCACTAAAAATGTGCCTCCCAAAAAGTAGCAACACTTGTATGTATACATCTCTCTCTCAAAAATGCATGGAAACTAAGTAGACTATGACTCTGAACTAAGAACCCATGTATTGATCATGTACCTCCCTCATGTGTGAACCAACCTCCTGCTCAACATAAGTGCTAAAACCTTGGGAAAATATCAGTATGCCAACCAAAGTGTTGCATGTTGTCTCTTAACCCTCAAAACTTTCAAGGGTGAAAATCTAGGGGTTAACAATGGCGACTTGTAATGATCCCAAGCCAAATTCTGGCTTGGAATCACTAACTACCACTGCTTTGTTGATGTCCAGGTGTTTATTGAGTTATTAAGTGCATACAAGATTCATCCAACACATGAAGATCACCATACATTCAAGATATAGAAGCACAAGCAAAGATCTGACCCTTTTATTATAAGCAATGTAGGATCAATACAATAGATGGCCGATCTGGCATAAACCTCAGATGGTCGTACAAACAATAGATATGAGCTTCTACAAAATGCTCATGTCAATCTAAAGGCTGGATAAGTAATGAAGACCAGTACCAAGCAGATCTGAACGCCAAACCCTCTAACTAGAGAGTGCCACGCTCCAAGTGAAGACTGAAGCCCTCAATAATTCGACCCTGATGGAAGAATGCTCCAAATGAGCCCAAACTCGGTCACGTAATAGATCAGGGTAGTGGGATCCTCCTCTTGAAGTTTCAATCCCCACGTCCAAGGAAAACCTCTCCAACTATTGAATCTTCTAAGAGAGTTGCGCCCTCCTGAATCGTTGAATCAAACCCTCCTCAATGGTATGGTGCGCCCTTGCTGGAAACTCCCCAACAGTACGGCCCTGCTATCTTTTGAAGATCTAGAAGGAGATATGCTGAGAGTAGAATGGTGTGGAGGAAATCCCCGAGACCAAGCTGTGGAACAAGGTGAGTGGATATTTCACCACTGAGTTGCTCACAAGGGTTTGTACAGCAAAACCCCCAAACTGAATGCTCAAGAGTAATAACAAGAAATATATCAAAATCAGAATGAATGATAGGTGCTCCCCAGCCTCTTACTTATACTTTTTCTTCTAATTCTCTGTTGAGTTAGGTTAACTTCCAGGGTTAACTTCTATTCTTCTGTTGAGTTATCTTTTACTCCTTTTAACCTATTTCTTTCTCAAGTCAACTTAAAAAATATAACTTTAGTCTAGTTGACCTTTCCCCTCAGTGTGAGACTATGGCCTAGTGGGGACACCTAGACCACTRCGTCTTCCAAACCTCTTCTTCAAGAGGTGGGGGACATTACAAGGCCTGGATCACAACTTGCCAAAAATAGCAAGTTCATGCATCTCGCCCGGAMAAAGTGTCATCGGGCCTAGAAGCAAGGACTCATATTGTATGCTATGAACTACCCCTAATTTCTAGGAGACCCACTAAAAATGCGCCTCCCAAAAAGTAGCAACACTTGTATGTATACATCTCTCTCTCAAAAATGCATGGAAACCAAGTAGACTGTGACTCTAAACTAAGAACCCCTGTACTGATCATGTACCTGCCTCGTGTGTGAACCAACCTCCTGCTCAACATAAGTGCTAAAACCCTGGGAAAATATCAGTATGCCAACCAAAGTGTTGCATGTTGTCTCTTAACCCTCAAGACTTTCAAGGGTGAAAATCTAGGGGTTAACAATGGCGACTCAAGGGGACAGGATCCCCTCATGGGATGTCGATAACCATAAGAATATGTGTGTCCATATAATCAAATTGGTGCCCTGTGAGAACTTTGTAAGATGTACCAATGATTCTCTGTGAACTGAGGAATGTGTACCAAAAATACCCCTGTCACTGTGTGGAATGATACAAAGGCCCTGCAAGTTGATGAAGAACAAGTTGTAAGCTAACCTGTAGTACCAAAGCATGTCCAATGGGCCATGGAGTCAAAGTATATAATCATCGCACAACAAACTGAAGACCAAGGGGTCTCATTTGAATCTGCTACTTGCTACCACCTTATAATGTACACTCCTCCCCATGGTAAAATGTGTTGATGTCGACACAAGAGAGGAAGTCACTTCATTAAATGTCAATAATGTAAACACCTATGAAGTGCGAAGGAACACCACCAATAATGGCAATGTGTCCTAAGGTATGAGCACAACCTAACACTGTGAAAGATGTTATGAAGTCGAACAGTGACAAGGGTCATCTAATCAAGGCCCAATGATGCTCAGCCTTGTCGGATGCGAAATAATCTCCAATGAGGCTAATGGCTACTAAAGTGGTCTACTTCTAGGTCATTTGTAGATAATTTGTCGAAGTCGATACAAGATGACCTGCTGAAAAAGAAGAGAAATGATGTCTCTCTTCCCTCGGTGTGAAGTGATAACTCAAGAAGATCAAGATGAAAGAACCAGGTACCATATCCTTATGTTGGATGGGGGGGAAACTGACTCAAAGAGGAAGACAGAATGATAGGATATGAGGAGACAAGACATAAGATGACTCAAAACACTCCTATGTCTCCTCAAACTACCCATCCTGAAGGCTCAATACTTTGAGGACAATGAAAAATGGAACCCCCATCCAGTCTCACTCTAATGATAGACACAAAATCTCGGCATGTGTAAGATAGACATTGAAATTTTGACCTAGGAATAATAGTCATTGATAGCCCTCTATTCAAGGAAAAGAAAGATGCACAAGACTCCACCACATGTTGACATGACTAGGGAAAAATTAGTGACACCTATGCAAAGACTGAGACTTAAATAATGAACTAGAAAATTGAAACAAAGGAAAGTATATTGCAAGGAGAGTGTAGATTGATGTCCTAAAACTGTAAAAAATCAGCAAAAAGGGAAGACATGAAATGAAAATATGTAAAGGAAACACAACTACCCTAGACCCAAAATTGTTTACCTCAAATCTTCCATGATTAAATCATCATACTCAAAGGACCAATGTAACCATGGAGCCAAATGATCATTCCAACGAGAAAGGTTAGCACAGTCAACCTTCCAAGGGGACCAACCATGAAATCTCATGTGACCCAAAGTCAACTTGAAGTACTTGTTGGTGAAGCCATAACTGAAAGGTGCCAGTTGACTAAAGGCTAGTTGGGACTTACAGCATGGTATTTCAACAGTAACAAGCATTAATGCATGAGATCCGAAACTCTTGGCATCTACTTGTTGAAATACCTCCATCATTCTGAGCTCAACTAGGTCATGGAGAACTCTAATATCCAAGCTCTAATCAATCTTTGGATCCTGAAGAACAATATCTGGATGTGGAATTGTAGGCAAAATGTAAGGGGCATCATCACCGGGTTGAACCACAAGTGGATCCTCTTGCTATAATGGTATCGAATGAAACTGCTCATGAACCACTACTATGATAAGCAAGGATGAAGCCTCTTCTAAGATGGGCACAAATGAAATCCCATGTTAATTGATCTCTACTTGGTTAACATGTGGTTCCTCCTCTTGAAATTTTGTATCTCCGCTAATGGGAGGAACCCGTGAATACTCTAGAGTAATCACATATTCACCTTCATCTTCTTGGAACTCCGCATGTGACTCAAATGGTGCAGGCATTTGTTCCATATCATCTAAAATTGGGCTATCACCCTCATGTTCATCTCTTGGAACTTGACACGATGAAAAATGTGGTTAATCTTCAATAACACGGACTTCTTGCACTTCTGTAACAACCAATTATTGAAGATCATCAAGTGGAGTTACCTTCACTGGCTGGTCTAGAACATGGATCGGAGGGAGTTCACAAGCTGCAAGATGATTTCTTTCTAACTTGACAGCGGCAGCTTACGCTTCCTCTAGATTTTGAGGGTCTTCATTCCTTCGAAAACCACCAAAAATCAGGGATGATTTTAAGGATGGAAATTTCTATTAAAAAGTAGAAACATGGGCTAATATTACTAGTCCTTAATATGCAAAATGTAAAATGTTTGGCGATAGTTTTGTAAAAATATTAAAATTTGTAAGGATTTTATATAGTTTCTATAAAATTTTGGCGATTTTTAAGGTAAAATAGTTTTATTCTATGGAATTTGGGCGAATCGTTTTTAGAAAAAATGGAAATTAACGAATCTTTTTTGGGGAAAAACCATGGAAAATTAGCCCATTTGCGAAATTTAGCCCCTGAAACCATCTATGCCAAAAATACCATCAAATGCCTCAAGATAATAAATTAAAGCCACAATTTCATTAGGCCTTACTCTGTAAGGAATTTGATTGTAAAATTTGAAAAAATGAGCGTTAAATTGACAAACAATTTCACTTTCATGCTTTTTAATAATTGAAAAAATTGTGCATAAGAAGAAAATGTCATGTGTGTTTTCCCATCTTTCAATGAATTTGTCTTGGAAGGAATCCCATCCATCAATGGAAGCATATGGAAGGGACTTGTACCATGCTCGTGCCTCCCACTCGAGGGTCGACACAAACATCCTCATCACCACATCTTCATGTTCCACATTAAAATTGTCCACCACTTGAAAAAATTTAGCCAAGTGATCCTCAACTGATTCTCCCAGCCTCCCTGAAAACAAAGGTATATGTTTAAGCCACTTAAGTGCAGGAAAGTCATGAGGATAATATGAGAATGCAGCAAAACTTAGTGGGTCAAAAGCAGAAAATCTCCACCTTACTGGTGGCCTCACAGTTGCATCCATATTGTTAGTCCTAGATAGAAAAAAACACAAATGCAATCCTACTAGCTTGAGATGAAAATAAAACTGAAGATGAAGATGTTAAAAATGCACTCATCATAGTGTTCGCTCAAAATAACCTACCAAAGAACTTGATATGCTTACCAACTTCGAGAAGATTCTTGGTGAAAGAAAAAGTCTTGATCCAAGAAAAAATGTTAAAGTTTTGTTGAAGCTCGGAACTATACTTTGTGATGGGATCGAAACTGAGAGATATGCTTGTAAGTTCCATGTGGATTCGTCAGTGTAGATATATTGTAACTGCAAAGAGTATTCTATTATTATTGATGTATTATTCATTAGATCAATCCCATTTTGCAGATTGATCATGTCGGGTATTGTAAATTACCAAATCCTGTTTTGTGGATTGGTCAAACCCTAATTGTAATAGGAAGAATGAGAAGTCGGCCCCCAGATTAATTAAAGGTGGTTATAACCACCCATAATGAGAAGTCAACCATGCCAATGAAAATACACTTCCGTTCACACCTGCCAGATTGTATAAATAAGAGAGGCTAGCGCCTCATTTGGACACACACTCACTGTTCATCAGAGCGCAAGTTTGGAGCTGAAGTTGGAGAAGAAAGAAGACAGAGAGAGGCGCATTCTTGGGAGAGGACTTTCTGTATTGTTTGAGTTATCTCTTGGCATTGTATTGGCTATCTATATTAAGGAAGTTTTTGTTGGGTTTTCTCCCCCATGAAGGTTTCCCAGAATAAATGATGTGTCTCTTGTGATTGTGTATTTCTCAGTGATCCTATCTATGCTATGGTTATCTAGTGAATTGAAAAGAAACCTAATAATAGCTTAAACATTAACATGGTATCGGAGCTAAGTTGAAGAGAGCATCTTTCACAAGAATAATAAAAATGCCACTGTTGTCGTACATGCAAATTAGGGATTTTATTGAAGAATAATTCCAGCCCCAAAACCATCTAGAAAAGTGTGCCCTTCCTCAAGGATCACTTTGGCATCCTCAGCGCAACTTTTCAGTGGCTAGATCTCCCGAAAAGTGAAGTCCTAGTTTTCACAAAGTACCAGAATGTTAGAAAAACAGGACCGTGGAGCAATAAAATAAAACAAATGTGGAAACAAAACACAGAAGATACACAATACAATAGACACAGATTTACATGGTTCACCCAGTGTGGGCTACGTCCACCAAAGAAATTGTCAGGTCCTTCCTTTATTATTATCTAGCATATGAAGGGATACAACCTACAACAAACCCGTTGTAACTTCCTCTTCTTTCTCTCACAATCTCCTATCTCAGAATACAATATTCACCATCAATCATAGCCGCAATACATTTCCCTCATAAAAGAGGGTTTCTTTCTAGGGAAAAAAACCTAACATAATATCTACCGTTAGATCTGCGACCTTATAATGAACGATCCAGATTTACAATGAAATTACCGTATACATTTACAAGGCAATTTTTCCTTCGGGGGCTTCGCCCCCGAACCCCCGCTTGCCCCCAGACCCCCCTGTGCACTCCCCTGCGTGGAAGAGTGTACATACTTCTGGGGTGTAAATAATTCATGGGGTATAAACATGGTTGAAAGTAAAAGACCTCTGAATCAGGAAGATAATCAGGATCCACAACCAACAATCTCCCACTTAGAGACTGATCTCAACAACTCCACCGCTGTTGTATATGTTGGACTCTGAACCTTCTTGGACCTGGCAAATTTCTCATCTTTATCTTCATTCTTGAAGACCAACTGAAACTGAGCAGGAACTCAGTTTCTCCCTGGTTACTCCCTTTGTTAACATGTCTGCAGGATTCTGGCTAGTGTGTATATTTTCCAACCTCAAATGTCCATCTTTCAAGGCGGATCGTATGAAGTGGTACCTCAATTGTATATTCTTAGTATTTGAATGGAAGGCTGAGTTCTTTTCAAGATGAATTTCACTCTCACTGTCACAGTACAATCTGTTATTCTCCTGCTTCTTTCTCAATTCCTCCAGAAACCTTTGTAACCAAATCATCTCTTTACTAGCCTCTGTAGCAGCAACATACTCTGCCTCTGTTGTTGAAAGTGAAACAACCTTTTTCAGTTTCGAAATCCAACTTACTGTTGTTCCACCTATAGTAAAAACATACCATGTGGTGCTCCTCTTTCTGTCTTTATCACCTGCCATATCTGAATCAACATGTCCCTGTAGAAAAGTGTATGAACCTCCCGAACATAATGCATGAGTAGCAGTGCCTCTAAAATACCTGAGAATCCACTTTACTGCCTCCCAATGTTCTCTACCTGGATGGTTCATATACCTTCTCACAACTCCCACTACATGTGCAATATTTGGTCTTGTGAAAAACATTGCATACATCAAGCTGCCAACTGCTGATGAATATGGGACCCTGGACATGTATTCTATATCCTCTTGTGTCTTGGGACACATTTCCTTAGTTAATTTGAAATGGTTGGCCAAAGGTGTACTAACTGGTTTTGCATTCTGCATTCTAAACCTCTCCAACACCTTCTCTGTGTACTCACCCTTAGACAATGTCGGTTTGTGATTTTTCTTGTCTCTTGTTATTCTCATACCAAGGATTTTCTTTGCAGCACCCAAATCCTTCATCGCAAATGAATTGGCTAATTTCTTCTTGAGCACATTTATATCCTGCATATTAGACCCTGCAACAAGCATGTCA